>OY757555.1:13320484-13457984 GCA_963584105.1 Alviniconcha strummeri
ACAAAAATACTTGACGAAAATCGATGAAAAGTGGCTTCCGGAAAGTGGGACAACGTGGGTTGTTTGACTTCAGCCCAAAACAGCAACTAACCACCTGAACTATTCTTCACAACTTGTACACCATTTGACTACTGAATAAACTAAATTTAGTATCCAGTCGAATTGCAAGCCATGCGTGATGTTTCATAACCAAAAAAATGAAATTGAAAATACACTGGCCCTTCGTAACGGACTGTGTCCAAATTTCCGATAAGTTTAAAGATCGTCTGCTACCGTCCGCCATTGCATTCACTGCGGACCTTCGCTTCTCTTATTTGCATATCAATCGTGCACCGAAAGCAGTCAATGTTTTTACTGAGGGCATTTCTGTCTTTCATTTTTTTACCCAGAAGTGAAAAATCTATGTAACCGAGTGTATTGTATACATGTGATGATGATGAGTTGATGCTTAATGTCCTCAGATGTCATTTGACATATTAGGGACAAGTTGTGACCAATGCCGAAGCACGGTTCAATAAAAGCCACATACGTAAGGTGTATGCGTGTTTAGCTGTAACCTGCCACCTGCACTTTTGGCAGAATGACCGGGATCTTTTACGTGCTACTGTGGTAACACGGGGGTGGAACGGATACCGAAATAAGAGTCAGCACAGAAAGTCGACCCTGGAGAAGCAAATTCTCCCGCCGTTCCAGCAGGGATTCGAACCCGCGACCTTTCAATCACGAGTCCGGCGCTCTAACCACTGAGCTATCCCCGCCCCGATGTATACATGTTCCGGGCCATGACCCTATAACCTTTTCTTTCTGGTCCTTTTCCTTTTTGATTGGGTGGGGGTTTTATGGCCCAATTATCTAAGGTGTTAAAAGTTGTGTGCTGGGCCGGCAGCGTCCCTTTTCCCCCAGTGTCCCTGCAGAGGCAGATTGTTTGTTTAACTGTTGCGGCCGGTGTTCATGTGTTTTCATCAGGGGAGAGCCTGTAAGTAGTTATTTTTCTATGGCTTGTTGTTCTGTTGTTTCTTATTGATGTAAATAATGTATGTTTATAATGTTACCATGTTCACAACGTGCCTTGATTTTGGTTCTTGAACGTGGGTAATTTTGGCGCTAGATTGCCGCCTGGTTGCAGCAGCTATGGCGTCAGAGTACCTTGGTTGTGCGTTCGAATATTAAGCCTTTATGCCACAGGATGACTGGTGTTTCCAAAATGTATGCAGCTAACCTTGGTTAGCTGATATGTAGCTAGTATGTTATGTTGCCATTGTTGGATGTTCAGTTTGAGTGATGCTTTGCCGATGCAAAGTTATCCCTCTAAAGTATGGGTACTTTGTCAGTGCGGCCGTGCGGCATAACTTATTTGTTTAGTTTCCTACCGATCTATGTTTCTACATGAAATCGGTGGTATATTATGGCTGGCACTTTGAAGATGTTGACTTCATAGTTGTGGAATGTTCATTTTACTAGTTGAATATGGTTTAGTACATAGGGGTGATTGTATAAACTGTGAGACATGTTATTTCTGCTTGATCCGGCTTTTGTATGGCCGAGTCTTGGGCGCGCAGACTTTCACTCTACGTAGCTTGTAAACCCTTTCCGGGTCTTTGTGCGTGTACCCGAACTGGCCGGTGATGCGCGTCAGTGGTGGCAATTAGGTCTTTGTCTCTGTTCACTAATCAAGCAGCTAGATCAACAGTTTAGATTCTTGCTGCGTTACCCGCTTCCTGTAAGATGCTTGACGTTGTTCACAGCCGGATATGCTCTGCTAGTCTGTAACAGTAACATGCTGTAACGCTTTGAGTAACTTGACGAGGCTGGAGCCGGTCAGTTTATGACTGACTTCCTCCCGCTCATGGCATGGACCCAGGTGCCACCCGTGTGACTATCCATCTCGTTGTGTGCTTAAGTGGAACTGCTGTAACGATTATCTCACGCTTCCTGTTTAGTTAAGAATGAGCCTGGTAATCCACATTCTTCACTGTTACTTTATTGTATACTTCATTATACTGAGAGTTCATCAGTTAATTGACTGGCCGTCTCTTGTATACTCACCGTGACTCTGTGAGGTACAGGTTTTAAGTGTAAGTCAAGCACACGATTTATGTGCTTGATTATTAATCATTTTGTCATGTATTATAGTAACCTTCAGGTAAACTACATGGTTACTGTATTTATTAGATTAGTAATTGCTGTTGTTTATACTTTACATTTGCTTTCATGTTCTAAATGTTTTGTTTGCTTGTGTCTTTTCTAAAACAGACACTGTTTCCTGGTTGGTTGGTGTACAAATAAAAGTTATGTTATAGCATCCTCTGACTTGTGACTCTTCATCCATGCTTCCAACCTGCTTTCCCTCTACTCCCCATGTAAAAACACTCCCCTACATCTAAAACTTTGTCCATTTGTTACGAACAACCTTTTGCAAATTTTATCGACATCGCAAACATTTAATTACTGCTGACTGCTTCTAAAACTACCACTGGCCTTCCTGTTGACATCACATGGCCGCTTGTCGCTGACAGTGGTTTCGTCGAAGGGGTGGCGGTGAGTATTCTGACTGTGTCCGGTTATTTTGTTTTGTTACGAACGTCCTAAATGTTATGAACGACCCACATAATTGTCGAATTTCTGTCTTCCTCATATATTTTCCCAAACAAATGCTTTCTTATTGGTAGTGTGCTTTGTTTACTTCATCGTATTATGGCGGGAAGGGGGCAATTTCTGATTGTGGACACAGTTTGTGACTGTGTCTGTGTTACGTATGTCCAGGTGTCTTTTGTTACGTTAGTCTGCAGTCTGTCTATGTCTGTAATTATTGCTGATTTAGCTAAGCAGTCGATTTAAAAGTTGAAATGGCTCACAGCTTACCTTTCAAGTGGTTGTTTACAAACTTTTACGTCCGAATGGAGGCTTGTGCATATTAAACAAGTACTCTGTAAACTTTGTAGCAGGTGAACGTAACATGGACACAGTGCTACCCCCCGTCCCCCTTTCCTTTGTTTTGCAGTCTTAGTTTTGTTTCATTTCTGCATTAAATGTAATAGTTGACTTGCCACTGTAAATTTATTTTTATTTTTATTGATTAACTGTGCATGAAGGCCGACTTTGGGGGCCGGTGGAGGGGTGTGTGTGAAGATTTTCTTACAATTAAATTTATTATAAACATTTTCACTGCTCTTGTATAAATAAAGACCTTTGGTATGTAAGGGCACTTTAGGATTGTTACAGTCCAAAGTACATGTAGCATTTTTCTGTTTTCCTTTTTTACATACTGAAAAATTTAATACAGGTATCTGACTTAAAGATGCCATACTTTGTGACCTGATCGCATTTTTTATGTGTTGTTGTTTTTCTTTTAGTAAGCATACATTAGATGACGTCTGTCTGTCCCTGGTATTCAAGTCTGTATTAAATTCTGTTACTTTTGATAACTGTGGCAGGTTCTGGAAGTGTGCCAAGCAGAAAATCATGTATGGATCCAGTTCTTCACACACACACAAAAAGGAAGCATGTTCTTCAGGCCCTCACCACCAGACATATCTTATTGGGATTTCTTGATTGCAAACAGAAAAAAAGTTTCCCTGACACTGAGTGCAAAGTGAGGCAGCAGTTTTTCACTGACAGTGATTGACAGACAGGTTTAGTTTGAAAGGATGTCTTTCTTTTTTTTGTGTATGTGTGCTTTTTTGGGGGGGTGGGGGTGGGGGGGTCCTTATAAATTGTCCTAAAGTTTTAATGTGATCTGCATGTTCAGAAAGTCGCTCCTTTAACCTGTCATACTGTTGCTGTGCCTAGATTCACTACAGTTGTGTACTATTTGTTCAGTCTGGGTGAAATAGTATCTTGGTTTTCACAGACTGTGTCCACTGCCATAGTGTTACGTTTGTCCACTTAAACAAGTTGGAATGTGTGAATATGCCTCCTGCCTTGCATTTTTTTTGCATTTATCATTACAGTATGTACTATGAAATAAAGTGTTCCTTGTTTGAAAACTTTACTGAAGTTGTTCTGTGTTTGAAATGATTATTTGTAGCACTAGATTCTTGAGCGCAAAATTTGGACACAGTGATTACATAATACTTACATTTAAAGCAGAATTTGTTTGTCCTGCCTCCTCTGATTTTATTACTAGCAGCTACTTAAATGCGCCAGAAGCATTAAAATTGCATACAAATGGTTTTTCTCTGTATTATTATGACATTCACTGTGTCCATTGTTACAAACGTCCACACCTGACCTGACCCCAGTTTTGATGCCATACAGCACACACTTGGATCAAAACCATTTTTTGATGATGGAAATAGTTACTTGAAACATACCATTTTGTAATGGTAAGACTGAAAATAGCTTACTGGGAGTTTGATTTTGAGGCAGTGTGTCCCACTTTAGATCACGACCTTTTGTCACAGGCTCATATATATATACCAGAAACAGAATCAGCAATCAGTCAGATGTACCGGATGTTTGTGTTTTTACTGGTACTCATTATAAACAAAAATAAGTGCAGTGCAGCAAGAGCGAGAGCATGTATGTGTGTGCGCATGCATGCGTGTGTGCATGCATGTGTGTGTGTGTGTATGTATGTGTGTGTGTGCATGTGTACAGTGTGTGTGTGTGTGTGTGTTGAGAAGGGAACATGGTGTTTGCTAGTAGAGCTCCAGTAGTAGTATGATGATGAATTATAGATGACAGTGTATGTGACCGGTTACAGTGATTGTCTGACCAATTTCTGTGAACTGCTTATGCTGCCTTATAGTTATAGATATAATGCTGATCAAAAAATGTCTTGTTTTGCCCACTGTTGCAATTTTTCAGTCAGATTATTCTTGACTGAAATGGTAGCAGCATCCAGAACTTGTCTCTGCAAAACCCTACCAACTTGTAACATGACTATTACTAACATAGTGTGAGGGTTTTGTTTTCTGCCTTTGTTGTTGTTGAGATGGCTCTGTGTGTGTTTAGTGTGTGTGTGTGTGTGTGTGTGTGTGTGTGTGTGTGAACATTCCTTGCAACCGCTTTCTTTTTACTGATGCTGAATAAAGACAGGCAAATTTCAATGCATGCTGTATCAGCGTATGACTAGAACATTTGTCTCCTTACTAGTTTTTAGTCTGGAAAATTAGAATCAGTTCATTTTTCAATTTTACTGCAGGGACGGCTACTGTAACTCACTAACTGGATTCTAAAAACTAGTTGTTTTTCTCTCTCTTGCAGTCTGCTGCACAACTCTCTTTCTCTCTCACACACACACACAAGTAGACAGATCATTAAAGGACAAGTCCAAGGTTAGGGGTGATTTTTGACACAATTTCTGTTAAAGCTCGCTGAGATCAATGATGTAGGTTAAACTGTGATCTGAGGGTTATAAATGCACGAAAAAAAAGGCATTTTCTGTCGTACCGAAAGCGTCGCCATGACACCCAAATCATGTGACCATATGCCAACTACGTCACTCTGGGGAGTTGCTGAAAATGGCCAACTCGAGCTCCGAAGACGAAACTGATACTTTGCTCGAGAGACCCACAAGGATACAGCTGTATCAGTTTGAGCCTGTCAGGCAGGATTTTGAAAGAGTACTGGAACATCATGTCAGCTTCGAAGCAAACCCCATGCGGTATTTCATGGGGTTTGCGAAATCACACTCACCGAAGTGCTCGCTACACAAATGGGCATGCTGTGGTGCAGCAAGAAAGTCAGCTTGTTTGAATTGTATAAACATAATCCACTTTCGCCTCACTGCAGGTTGATTGCACGGGAGCTCGTGCATTGTTATACATGGGGTCTTCTGCAAATTGTTACAGTTTGCGGCAACACAGTAGGCCGGCATAGTTAACTTTTTTGTCAACCACACGCATACACAGTTTACTGAAGAATCTAAGATGGCAACCACACTGACTCCCCAGACTGACGTCACTTCCGGGGAAGCCTACAGAAAATAAAATTGATTAAAAACCCAATTAAACATTTTTTAATTTTTTTAATTTCATTAAATCTGAAACCAGTGACTCATTTGTCAATCATTTCGATGGTCATTTTGCATACTTAAAAACCTTGGACTTTTACTTTAAATGTCACCACTGACAAGTTGAAGACCAATATAAAATTGGATTTTGACTTAGGTCACAACTTCATGCAAAAAAGTATTGTCTTGGGTTTTGTTCTTAAATTTCATTTACATTTACAAAGCTTTGAGTCCTAGGGTATGGAGTTTAGGTGATGATGCTTATATTAGTAATAAACTATATTCAGTAATAACTAATAATATGTATGTTTATATTCACTTTGATTTTGTACAGGGTGAGACGAAAGAGTCTTCAGATAAGCTACGTGGGAGGCAGACGTTAGAGAAGTGGCTGAACAAAAGCATGAAGATCAAGATGAGTGATGGCAGGACATTAATTGGTATGCCCAGAAAACAGCTAGCATCCCCTTTTCTTTTCGTTTGTTAAGCCAGGGCCACAGCCTTCTTGAACACCAAGCATGTAATGATCGTTATCCTACAGTGGAGAACCTGGCTGCTGGGTGGTGATTTCAGATCTGTAGGAGGTTTATTCGGGGAAAGGTTTGCTGGATGGGGAATCTTTATTGATGAGAGCTGGCAAGGAGTTGGGATCAGCTGGAAGGCGAGTATGTGATGTAGTTAGAATTTTATGGCAGCTACAAACAGATCTCAGACTGCTAGACTGGCATATGCCAGTTTTTACTGGTAAATGTTTCCCCAGTACCAGTGAAAAATAAAGTTGTTGGTACCAAGTACCAGCTGAAACTGAGCGCATTGTGTGACTTGCTGGAGATACTCTCTACACTAGGTCTAGAAGCAAGTCAAAGCTCCAGCTAAACAAGATCGCTTCAGGTGTTGATAAGCAAGCAAAACCATGAATGCTCATGGTCACACCAGAAGCTGTACATGTTGCACCCCCACCCCACCCCCATGTGTATCATCATCCCCTTCAAATGAAGAAACCATTGAAACAGCTGAGAAAACCATCAAAACCACCAGCTATATAGTGAATGAAGCCAAAATTGGCAACAAAAATGAGTTTGATTACAGTCTGTAAAGATGAGTTGTCAGTAGACTACAAGATCAATTGTTTTGCCAACATTAGCACTGAGGAACATGAATGTCCTTACTAGGAAACTAGATCTAGATCAAATATCAGTGGCATATACACATACTGAAAGAAACAAATGTGATAAAACTTTTGGGCACATTGGAATATTAGGCCTCAATAATGTTGACTGTACTGGCTGACTGAAGGTTGGTGCCAGATTGTTTTTATTTTTTTATTTATTGCTGGTAGGTGTAGTGGAGGCTCTGGATCTATAAATGCAATCAGTGAATAACATAACCAGTTGTGCATGCAGATAGGTATGTGGCTTGTTGGTCTGTTGTGCTGTGTAAATTCTGAGTTTGAGATCCTAGCCACAGCCAGATAGTCATGCCAGTTCCCACTCTTATGCGTCACAGTTGTGCAACCTCTGACATATTTGAGTGCAGCTGCACCCAGCTGAGTGACAGACCCTGAACAAAGCCATCATTTAAACCAGTGACAGAATGGACTTTTGTCTGTGAACTTTTATTCTAAAAAATCTGAGGTATTACCATGTTTAGCACTTGCATGATTTACTTTATCCAACCTACTGTCATTGCAGTGTTTAGCACTTGAATGATTTACTTTATCCCACCTACTGTCAGTTCCTCACAGTTTGATGCCACATCTAGCTCTTGGTATGTTGTTTGCTTCTTGTTATCTGCTTTCATCATCTGTGACCAAAAGTAATCAAACTGAAAGCCTGTGCTTTGGTCAGCATGGTGGCATTCAGGCAGTGACAGCAACACACTTTCACACATGCTATGGCATAGGATAACATTTGGTACACAAGCACATCAGTCCAAAGTTTTGCCATGCAGTATCTATGAATGTTAATTTCGGGTTTTGTATGTAGATCTCAGTGTTTCTTTCTTAACGTCAAGATGAAAAGGGGGGTTGAGTGGTTGATAGAGGTGAAGGGAGTCTATGAAGGATGTGTGTGTTTCTCTCTGTGTGTGTGTGTGTGTGTGTGTGTGTGTGTGTGTGTGTGTGTGTGTGTGTGTGTGTGTGTGTGTGTGTGTGTGTGTGTGTGTACACATGTGCTTGTGCTATGTGCTTGTGATGCAGCTTGCAAATCTTCCCCCTCCACCCCACATTCCAGCAAAAAAGAAGAAATATATATGTAAATGAGAGAGAGAGAAAAATAAAAATGGAAACTACACAACTTTGAAAGCACAGGTATAAAAACCTGTATTGAGCTTTTGTTTGAGTTTTCACAAGTGGGCTTTCCCTGTGTTTCCCATTCAACAGATGACAAATCAAGCATTTGATTCCTAATCTATATCTCACATATCTCCAGCCATGGAAATTTGGAGGGACTTCAGTTCTTCAGAGTTAATAGGGAGAAGCCACACCTCAAGAAGACTGTCTGCTAGTGCTAGCAAGAAAAGATTCCTGAACAGCAACCATTGCTATATATATATATATACCCACACCCACACATGTACATCACACACACACACACACACACACACACACACACACACACACACACACACACACACACACACACACACACACACACTGTGACATGTACAGGATACACACACACACACGCACACATGTATGCACACACACACACAACCAGCATATGTGAAGGAAGAATGTACAGTGCAAATAGCAGTGTTGTAGACAAACATATAGGACCATGATAATAGCTAGTTAATGATCAGCTTATACATGTACACATTTTACGCAGTTTCAGATGGTAAATATTTCATAGCAGGAAAATGACTGTGACTGGAGTACAGTACATAAGACTGAAAATCTAAACTTTGCTTGCTTCAGGTGTCTTCTTGTGCACTGACAGAGATGGCAATGTGATATTGGGCACTTGTGAGGAGTACATCCATGGACCAGGTAAGGCGACAGGTGACAAGCAACTAGAAGTTAAACACAGGGCAGTCAGTGTCATTGTTGTCTTACGTTAGTGTTCTTTAGCTTAAACCCTGAGTTTTGTGCAGTGTTTGGTGTGACGGAAGCATGTGCAACTTTTTCAACATTGCTTGTAAACACTTGTCATCTTTTTGGCAGTGCTGTCACTTAGTCAGATTTCTTGAGTGTACCATGTACACAAATATATCTATATTGTTTATACATACACTATATACACACAGTTTACTTGCTTGCACAGACTTAGATACACACACAGACACACTCTCTTACCAGATGTACATCATTACTATGATTATTGATTACTGATGCACCTTTTGCTTTTGATGTGACTGCTGATGCATGACTGACTTTTGCTGTTGTGGCTGTTTCAGAGAGTGAGGAGGAAGAACCTAGAGTGTTGGGCCTGGCCATGGTACCAGGTCACCACATTCTCTCCATCCACGTGGACCAGCCACAGGAGTCACCATCCTAGCAGCAGACAGACCTCCTTTGTTTCATTCCTTGTTTTTGCCTCCATGGGCAAAACCTCATTGCGGCCATCTTGATGACTGTAGTTTCAGGATT
This sequence comes from Alviniconcha strummeri, assembly GCA_963584105.1. NCBI lineage: Eukaryota > Metazoa > Mollusca > Gastropoda > Provannidae > Alviniconcha > Alviniconcha strummeri. The sequence goes on from OY757555.1 coordinate 13,330,030, forward strand.
AACGAGGCAGTTGCATGGTTTGGCTGTGTAAGGGAGATAGTTGTCAGCCACAGTGTTTTGTTTTTGGTGTGAGACTGACACCAGTTGTGAGATATAATGTGTTTTTGGATAGAGACAGACTTCAGTTGCAATGATTTTGTTTCTGAGAGAGGCAGTCTTTTAAACTCCAGCTAATATTTTATGTCTATACTTTTTTTTCTTTTCTTTTTACCTGGGGGACTTTTTTGTTCAGTTGTTTCTGGATGGATACAGACATAAGTGACAGTGTATTTGTTTCTTGATAGAAACAGACTTCAACCACAATGTATGTGCTTTTTGATAGAGACTGACCAGCTACAGTGTTTTTTTGAATACAGACAGAATTCATCTGCAGTGTATCAGCAGAATTCATATGCACCTGCCATAACAGAGTTGGGGGTATGGGTGGAAGGTATGTCAGAATTAGCATGTCCACCTGTCCACTTGTCTCTCTCCATGTGTCCAGGCTTTTTCTGGATGTTCTCATCCGCACTGCTTGACCTTTTGTAAGCAAACTTAGTTTGGTGTTGCATCATATATAACTCAGAGAGTCATGCAAAAACACTGAGATGCTACCTTTAAAGCCAAGGTCATGGCAAGTGCTCAAGTAATATAATAATGCCTTCCGAACTCAAGATTATTTTGCAACCAAATTTAGTTTGATGGTAGATACAAGTCAGAGTTGAGGGTAGATACAAGTCAGAGTATCTTGTGAAAATATTGGCTTCCTGTGTTCAAGGTCTGGGTCATAGCAAAGGTTCAAAATTTAAATTAATGTTTGTCCAGACAGAATCTCCAGACCTGCTGAATTTTTTGGAATCAAATGTGGTGATGGTATGGTGATGCATCCCATAGTCCCATAAGCCAGCATGTCATCACAAGACTGATTTTCTATCTTCAAGGTCAAGGTTACAGTGAGGGCTCCTAAAATCTAAATTTAGTTAGTTGGTGCTTTGAGCCCAGTCAACCATTAAAATCAAAATATGACTTTCTCTACTAAAGTACTGTATCTTCAGAACTGTTGATCGTTTTGCACCCTCAAATAGTTTGATGGTAAATCATCATAATCCAGGATCATGTGAAAAGACTGGAATGATTTAAGGTCAAGGTCACAGTGAAGTTCAAAACTTCATTAAATGTTTGTCAATCAGTATTGTCTGTACCACTGATCTCTTTGCAACCATGTGCTGATGCATCATTTCTAAATACCAGACCAAGTGTAAACAAAGTGGGCATAAATACTGACCTACAGTATTATGGACATACAATGCAATATATTTTGCTGTGGAAGGGGACAAGTCATGTTCTTTGTGGACAGATTTTAAACTGCACCAGCCAGAGCTGGATGCATGTGTTACATTGTATGACATTGTGTTCTCTGGTCATGTGTTTGTGGATGGAGTTTGTGGGCTTGGATCTCTCAATAAGGATAATGACAGTTTTGGGTAACCTGGCCTGTAAGATAATGCTAGCAGGCCAACTGTGAACAGTGCAAAGTGAAGGCTTAAGAAATTAAGACTCAAACCAGTAGCACATTTGGTGAGCCTTTTTGTTTGTTCATGCAATGACTGAGTTTCTTATGGTTGGTGGAAGGTGACCATTCCCTTCTAAATATGTGGGCATTATGTCAACTCTGGGATCTGCTGCAGCTTCAGCTGTGATTTCAACCACAGTTACAATGTTTCCACTAATTCCTATACTTCATTAAAAATGTAGTTGCATGGGTATAGTATGTGTTGTGTGTATACATCTGTGTGTGTGTGTGTGTGTGTGTGTGTGTGTGTGTGTGTGTGTGTGTGTGTGTGTGTGTGTGTGAGAGAGAGAGAGAGAGACAGACAGAGACAGAGAGAGCAACTATTGTTTTTTCAAATTTGCATAGTATTTGTTTTTGGTCAGCTTGTATGAGTGGCATACCATTTCTGATGACAGGCTGAGTTAGTGTATTTTACTGATACTTTCATCTCCTCTAAAAGTATTGTCCGCTTGCTACCCCACTTTTAACTGTCTGGACCATGTTTCAAGTACATCCTGGTCCCTGGATGGGGACATGGCTTGTGGCATGTCCTGGGTGGGGACATGGCCCTGAGCTCTGAAATCATGGCTTGTGGCATGTCCTGGATGGGGACATGGCCCTGAGCTCTGAAATCATGGTTTGTGGCATATCCTGGATGGGGACATGGCCCTGAGCTCTGAAATCATGGCTTGTGGCATGTCCTGGATGGGGACATGGCCCTGAGCTCTGAAATCATGGTTTGTGGCATGTCCTGGATGGCCAAACAACAATAAATGACATCATAACTCTACAGTCACGGTGCCCATTTGTTTTCATTTGAAGGGCGCATGTTAAACAACTGAAGTTAGCCTTTGTTTCGTGTAGTAGTTGATGATTTAAAAACAAATTCTTAAAAGTTGTAGCCCATTTGTCATTGGAAATAGTATGTTCCTTGTATATGAATCATGATGCAATAACATACTATTTCCAATGACAAATGGGCTACAACTTTTAAGAATTTGTTTTTATATCAGACACACACACACACACAGGGAGAGAAACTTTTATTAGCTTTATTGTGGTGAGGAAATGTTGTTTATGTTGGGCTTTTCTCTCTCTCTCCATTCTGTTTCTCTCCCTGTGTGTGTGTGTGTGTGTGTGTGTGTGTGTGTGTGTGTGTGTGTGTGTGTGTGTGTGTCCCTCTCTCTCTGTGCAGTTACAGTACTTAATGTGCTGTGAAACATCTTTTTGTCTCACTGCTCATGCCTGATATAATCGTACCGGTTGACTGGGCGTAAAACACCAACTTACCTACTTCTTATTCATGCCTGATGCGGTTAACAAAATACCATTGCTACCATCAAACCAAGCAGGTCCTGTTGACATGTCGTCATGTGCATCAAGTGCTTTACAGCGAACATACAAATATATAGATAGGCAGGTGGCATAATGTATATTATTCATATAATGCACACACTACAAATTCATATGAGATGGTTCTTACTCCATGGCGCTGAACATTTACACGTATGTTCGACAAAAGCGTTAAAAATAAAATGAAAATAAAATTTAGAAAAATAAAACTATTATAACCTCTTGTATGATACCCCTGTTGTAATATGCAGTCTCACAAGTATACAAGAGGCAAGAGGAAACATTCAATCATTTACTGGTCAGCCTCAGCGCCATAGCAGAAGACAAAACGAAGGCAATCAAAACACAGTTTCGTAACTGCACTTAATGAAACTACAGCATCAGTTTCGTATCATAACATCCTCCTTTCCTTAAAAAACAACAATCACACTCAGTTTTCTTTTTCTTACTCTCATCTCACAAAACTAAACAAAACACAATTGTATTACCTATCTTGGCAAATGGACACAAATCAAACTCCTCTTTGGGATTCAAAATAACAATGGCCTTTGATGTAAATCATTCTTAATTAAACAGGTTTGTTAATAACTAGGATCAAGTGTAACTAAATGTAAAAAATAATAAATGATTAATCGTGTACTTGTTGGTTTGTTGCTTTTCTGTGTTCTATGTGATAGTCCTGTTCAACTGGTATATTCATTATAACGTACAGGGGCTCTGATCACCTGACCGGAACGTGTTCTAACGGTCTCTTGACCAGACTGCGAAGGTGGTTCAGCCTCATGATCAATAGTAGGACTGTGCTCTGGATGGATGGCAGAGGGAGTTTCCAGTGGGGCTGGCTGAGGATGAGTCTGGGTTGTCACACCAGGCCGGTTTCCAGTGTCTGCACAGTCCTGTTGGGGAGCTTCCCTGAAGTCTCCTCTGTTGCGTTGGATATTGGACCCCTGGTTTGTTCTGACGTTGCAGGACCGTGGTTCTCCGCTGTGTCTTGTGACTTCACCCGGTATCCAGGTCTTGCTTGCTTTTTCCAGGATCCTGACGTTCTGTCCTTTGTGGAGAGGAGGGAGACCCCCGCCTGCATGTCTGCCACAGTTGGACTTCATTGTCGACTGTCTGCAATCCAAATGTTGACGTTGTGCAACAGTGACGGGAGATGGAGAGGTGTGTGAAGGAAGCAATGTGGTGACAGGCCTGCCCATCAACATCTCTGCAGGTGATGGCAGCTTGGAGTCGACTGGGGTCGCTCGAAGGTTGAGCATGGCAAGGTGTAGGCTCTGTTTCTCCTTCTTACACTTCTTGATGATCTTCTTGATAGTCTGTACCTGTCTTTCTATGAACCCAATCGACTGTGGGAACCTGGGTGATGAGGTGGTGTGTTGTATGCCCCACTTGTGGACAAAGTCCTGGAATGGTTTCCCGATGTACTGTGGTCCGTTATCACTGACGATCTCGTCGGGTCGGCCAAACAGTGACACAGCTTTTCTGATTTCCTCTGTGATGTTCTCACTTGTGGTAGTGTGTAGGGGTGTGACTATGGGATATTTTGAAAAATAGTCACATATCAGCACGAAATGCTCCCCGTCCACCTCAAACAAGTCCGTGCCCAGTTTCTTCCAAGGGGCCATCGGTGTGTCATGTGGTATGAGGGGCTCCTTCTTGTTGCAGTTTGCCAACTCCTGACATAGGGTGCCAACTCCTGACATAGGGTGCAGGTCCTGGTCATATGTTCAATGTCTTTGTTGATGTTTGGCCAGTACACCCCTTTTCTGGCCAATAGTTGGGTCTTCTCAATGCCTTGGTGAGACTGATGGAGTTGGGCAAGAATGTCTGCTCACAGACTCTCTGGGACGAGGACTTGTTTTCCTTTGAAAATGATGCCGTCCTCAACAGCCAACTCATCATGGAATGACCAGAAAACTCGTACATCAGTGGGCAGATCCTTGATGCTGTCAGGCCATCCTTGGATGATGGTTTCCATGAGCGCATTCATGGTCGGATCTCTGGCTGTCTGGTCTCAAAGTTGATGCTGTTTCCTCTGTGAAAAGTTGACCAGGTCTATGTCACAGCGATGAACTTCCACTGTCGTCATCTCAATACCATCAACCCTGAGATCCAACTCGACTGCGCCCTTGTCCTTTGGATTCGGCAGCCTCGACAGAGTGTCTGCCAGAGTCATCATCTTTCCTTGTCGATACTCGATGGTGAAGTCATATCCCTGTGTTTCCTGGAGCATCCTCTGGAGCCTGGGTGGTGCCCTGAGGACAGGCTTCTTGGCAATCATTTTGAGTGGCTTGTGATCAGTTATCACTCGAAAGGGGCGTCCGTACAGGTATGTGTGAAAGCGATTGATGCCGAACACAACAGCGAGCATCTCCCGGTCAATGTTTGGGTAGTTGCTTTGTGCTGAGTTGAGCGCTTTGGATGCGAATGCAACAGTTTGACCGTCCTGCAGAATTGCTGTGCCAAGACCTTTCGTTGAACTGTCTACCTCCAGCATGGTGGGTTTTGTTGGGTCAAAGTATTTGACACACGACTTTGCTGAAATTGCTCTTTTGAGTTTCTGGAAGCAGTGGAGGTGGTCTTCCGACATTTCAAACAGAACGTTCTTTTTCAGGAGGTCCCTGAGTGGCTGTGATTCTTCACTGAAGTTGGGAATGAATGTTGCAAGGTATGTCATCATACCGAGGAATCTCTGCAGATCCTCTTTGTCCTGTGGAACAGGCATGTTCTGGATGTCATGAACCTTGGCCAGGTCAGGTCTGATGCCATCTTTGGAGTAAATGTTGCCGAAGAAACTGATCTCAGGTTGTCTGATTGTGCACTTGTCTGAATTGAACAGCAGCCCGGTTTCTTTTGGTCTGTCCATGAGCGCTTTCAGGTTCTAGTCGTGCTCCTCTTCATCTTTGCCATGCACGCAGACGTCGTCTGTGATCCCAACCACGCCTGGAAGGTCTTCCAAGATCTTGTCCATTCTAGCTTGGAATATGTCTTGTGACACCCTGAGTCCAAATGGTAATCTGGTCCAGCAGTATCGACCAAACGGGGTCCGAAATGTAGTGATCAGCTGGCTGTCTGGGTCAAGATGGACTGACCAATAGCCAGCTTTGGCATCCAACTTGCTGAAGACTGTTGACCCTGCAAACTGAGGATTCAGCTCTTCAAGTGTGGGAACTTTGTGTGGACATCATTTCAGGGCTTGATTGAGTTTCTGGGGGTCGATGCATATGCGGAATGATCCATCTTTTTTCACAGAGTATGCGAGACTAGAGCACCAGTCTGTGTGTTCACTGACTTTCCGGATGACACCCTGCTTCTCCATCTTCTTCAGCTCACACTTTAGTTTTTCCTTGAGATGGATGGAGCACTTACGTGGGGGGTCGATGAATGGTCACAGTCTTGCTTCAGGTGGAGCTTGGCCACCCCTCTGAAGTCCCCCAGCATGTCAAATTGGCCTGGATATGCTTGCTTCAATCCTTCCACGGTTGTGACATCTGGTGTGGGTCTGAGGTCATCACAGTGAATAGTGACTAGTCCAATTTTCTCACATGTTGGCAGACCAACAATAGGTGCTGATGGAACATCAACGACATAGAACTTGGCCTTTGTGAAGGTTTTTTCTCCAAATTGAAGCTGGAGGTTGATGGATCCTAGAGAGGGGATCTCCTGACCATTGTAGGCAACCAGCTTGACGTTCCTTGTGGGCTCAAGGATGTCTTTTGGGGGGAGTGTCTTGTACATCTGCTGTATGTCCTAAGGGGGAGTGTGTTCCCCGCAGCTCCAGTATCGACCTTGAGTTTGATCTTGTGTATGCCCTTTTCCCAAGGACAGATAACATCCAGTGTTGTGAAAACCTCGTTGCGTACACTGGATATGCGTATGCAGTCATAGGGTTCAGTGGAGTCTTCCTCTGAAGTGTAACTGGCTGCTGGCTCCAGATCATGGAATCTTCGGTCTCTCCTACGGCTGCCTTTGCCAGCATCCCTATGTTGTTTGCCATCCGGTTTGGTGTCACCACGTTGTTGAACATCTTCTTTTGGACGGTTCCTTTGCGTTTTCGGCAAAATTTCTACCAGTGTCCGATTTTTCCACAAAATTTGCACGCATCTTTGTATGCCGGACATGCTCTTGGGAGATGGGCTCTGCCACAGTTGCCACATGCTTGGCCTACTTGGTCCACATTGTTCAGTGGTGTGCTTGTGAGTTTCTGAATTTCATGTCGACCTGCGAGAATGGCTTCAAAACGTCTCCCCTCTGCAAGTGCGTCTGTCAGCTTGTAGCCTTTGGCTTTTCCCAGCAGTTCACGCTGGAATGCTTCGATTGGTGTGGATGCAATCATGAGTTCAATGATCCTTTCTTCCAATTCACTCTCCAGGTCAGGAGAGCACGCACGCGAGCACGCACACACACACACACACACACACACACACACACACAACAACAACAAAACTTGTTTTTTTGGCGCCGAACTGGACTGGGTAACGAGATGGAGCATGTATTGGTAAAACGCCAGAAGAGAAGCTAGATATAGTACCTGCGCATTATTGACGTCTTGCTGCGACTCGGCGACAGCTTTAGTTTGTGTAACTACATCACGTACTTCAGGGTAATTGAAATACTCTTTCCTTGTTATTCTGTAGCATAAACTGCGTCCAGTTTTTGTTTGTGTGAACTTGTATTCTTAAACCATTTTCGTTCCCAACCGGGTAAATCTGCATAAAGTTGCGAAAGTTGGGTTACTTCCGCGATGTGAAGGGGAGATTTGAGGGAGCAGCAGTGTCTTGACATCAGGCAGATTTGACTCCATAGCACCACAGAATTGACCCACTACAAGAATTTACTGATAAAAATTATCGTGACTGTATTTTTTGATGGAGGGAAATTCTTACTTTTAAGTGTTGTGAATAGGCTTCAACACCATCGTCTACTTTCTGTTCTGGGCGATGACCTCATTCATAACACCGTGTAGCGTCAAGCGATTGTAAAATTGTTTCCGGGAAAATCACGATTCTGAGCAGAACCAGCAGATGAGTTGTGAGACGAACCAGCAGATGAGCTGTGAGACAGAGTGAGCAAGTTGGTTTTATTGATAGTTCAGATGACGTGACGGATGGAACTGGAAGGCATAATTAACATGTTTTTGTTGTTGTTGTCATTTTGTATTTTTCTTCGATTTATATATGTATTTTTTTCTTCAGTTTTGCTTTTAACATCTTTACTTTGAATGGAAAAACAAACAAACAAACAAAAAACAACATTCAGACAGTATCTTTACTTAAATTGTGTGGATAGTGGTCCTTTGGCTATTCATTGTCAAGTTTTCCTGCTTTCTTTATTCATGTCAATGCTAATCTTCACTTACTGACTGCAAACATTTTTGTTTTCAACCTAGTTGTCACTCTTCTTCACCATCGACTGGACTTCAGAAATTCACAACAACTACAAGCCTAACCTTACACTTACACAAGGTTTTGAACAGAATTGTTTAATATAAGTCTTACCTTCAAATTCAAATTGAAGGTAAGACTTATACATACAATTCTGTTCTTCATATTGAGGGCCAGTGATGAAATGGCTGATCACTTGGTGGGGTGGTGCGCACTAAAGGTCCATGTGTGTTCACATTCAGTGCTAGAAGCATGGGGGGGGGGGGGGGGGGTGATCTGTGGGTTTATAGGGGGGAAGCCCTTGACACAAAAGTCTCAAGCAAGGTGCCTCAGCTCAGGTACTGTGTTGTTGCTGTGATGAGCCTGAACTGCCCTTCAGCACTGAGGGGAGGGAGGTGGGGAGCTCTGAGGCTGGGACGATGGACTAGACTGCTGTGGATTCTGTACAGCATGGAGAACCTGGAGATCTGATGGCATCTCTTCAGTGTGGGCCAGTCCAATACTTCCAGCAAGCTGTTGACATGGGAGGGGTTTCTATATATCTGCTAAAGAAGTACAAAGCGGGCTGCTCATCATTGCACTGCTTCAGCTCTGTGGTATAGCTGATTCATGAAAAAACAATGGTATGATTGATTACGGTGTTGATTATCATGAAGAAACAATGGTATGATTGATTATCACGAACAAATGGGGTAACAGATAAAATAATGGTATGATTATCATGAAATTGAACAAATACAGTGGTGTAGCTGATTATCATGAAGAAACAATGGTATGATTGATTATCATGAAGTAATACAATGGTGTAGCTGATTGTCATGAAGAAGCAATGCCAATGGTAATTGGTATGATTGATTATCATGAACAAATACAGCAGTGTAGCTGATTATTATGAAGAAACAATGGTATGATTGATTATTAAGAACAAATACAATGGTGTTGCTGATTAACATGAAGAAACAATGGTATGATTGATTATTATGAAAATTAAAAAAAATACAATGATGTGGCTGATTATCATGAAGAAACACAATGGTATGATTGATTATCATGAAAAAATACAATGGTGTTACTGATTATCATGAAGAAACAATGGTATGACTGATTATAATAAAATAGTTCAACTACAATTGATTATCATGATGGTATGATTGATTATTGTGAAACACAATGATGTTGGCATTTGAAAACCTGACTGACAAATAAGTCACTGTGTTGAAAATTGTGTCTTTTGATTGTCCACAGAATGGATCCAGCCGACAGAAAAAAATTGAAGAAGCTGCGGTTGGAGCTTCTCAAAAACATCACAGACTACAAGGGCATCATTGATGGACTGTTTGTGAAGGGTACACTCAATCAAGTTATGAAAGAAAAAGTTGTGAGTACCATTGCACTCTAACTGACCTTTTGATCTGCATGAAAAAATGTAAGCCTTTGTGATGGTCAGTGTTAGGCTGGCCAGTGGGCCAGGCAAAAACATTAACAGTGCAGTTTTCTCTCATACACTGTTTACTTATATGATAGTATGGCCAACTGTTTGTGATGGTAGTAGTACTCTACATTTTGTAGCTTGTATGCTCTAACAGTCTAACATGAGTGTGTTTGTTTTTGTGTTTGAGAGGTGTGAACTGATATTATATATATATATATGACTTAGTGCCAAAAGGTGCGCAAATGGGGGGTCGGATTTTTGACTGTCAATAAAAACCATTTCAAACACCTTGTCTTGTTGTTGCTTTGTGTGTGCGTTCATAATTGGTCAGTTTCACAGTGGAAACAAAATGAGCTCCAAATCTGGAACAGCTGGAGAAATATTATTTTTTGAAAGTGAAAAGCGCCACGAAATTTGACCCCTGAAAATGGACACGCTCACGGTGAGTGCTTTCAATGCTTTCATTCAGGTACATGACAAATCAAAACATTACCTCAGTCACCGATTTGCACAGAGGAGATATCGCTTTACACAGTGCATATCAAATCGATTATCACTAAGTTTTGTTTTTGGAGTTAGAGGCTCCGAAATATCCCTCAGTCGAACGTTATGTGTGTTGAAATGTTTCATGACCAGCATCCGCAGACAATCTAGTGAAGAACTGACTTTCTCTTTTGTCGAAACTTTACTCCAGTCAATGTGGTATGTCACTGCATCAGGCGCCAATGTTTTATTTTACTGCCAAATGTCTGGGTACTTTTTAAAATATATTTTGCCATTCTTCATAAAATTGTTGCAATAAATAACATTCAACAAAGTATTAAACAAGCAAAAGGAAAAAAAAAAGTTTTCATGCTTTTGCACTACATCCGGTTAGCCATGTTACCCATCCGGGTCATTTGCTTTTAGCACATGGCCACATGGAAGAGATGTTCTGATATGCGAAAGGTGTGGTAATATTTTTGAAGACCGTAAAACTTATTTTAAATGTTCATTGGAGATTTAGTCAAATCTTCCGGTTATACGATGATATTTATATTGGTAAGTAAATAAGTTGGTGTTTTATATTAGTATATGCCAAATCTTTTAAAAGTATCAGAATGTTAGCATACAGAGTGAGTTTTTGTTGCTGTTGATCTAAAGTTTATTTAGATGCTTTTGTTTTCACCGAGTTTCTTACAACATTGGTGCATGTTGAAATTGTAACGTGTGACAGCAGATTGATTATAAACAGTATATTCTGACTGTACTCTTTACATTTTTTGCTTGCACTTAATGCAGTTCGATTTGTTTACAAACTATGACTTCAAACAACTCATCATATATGGTAGACAGTTTGAATTTACACGGGTTAAAGTCGTCAAGTTAGGTGTTGAACATTACGATTACAACACCAGTTGTGGAAATAATAACGTTCAACATAATTATAGTGACCATGCCTGTCTGCCTTCCACAGTTCTAAAAGCATCATTCTTTGGCTGTTTTTTTTTTTTTTTTTAGTAATATTTATTACGATTTTTTCTATTTTATTATTATTAATTCTTTCACTTTTAAGTTAACTGTTCTACTATTTTTGTCCTAGGCACCTGAGTCAACATGACCAAGGAACGCATGGATGACAGGTTGCCTGTGTGTTTTCCTGTGACACCCAAAAGCAGTAGAAGTTGCATTCACTCTTAATTGCTCCATTTTCTCATACAAAACACTTACTTGTTTGTTAAATAAGGATTACTTATTTTGTTATGAAAAACAAAGTACCATGTTGCCTCATTAACGTTATGTTATTCACTACAACAAAATTAATGCAGCAAAAACTGTTCACGTGGAAATAGTTATGTGGAAATAGTTATGTGTCTTTATACTTTACAGTAATAAAAAGTTACTGATTTATCATTTTCATCAAGAGACCAACAGCAGTGTACATCTTGTTGAAATAGTAATGTATGACACATTTCTTACATCATCTGCTGTTTGTCAAGAAAGCTTAAATTTGAGAGGAAAAAAATCATCAAATGTTCCTTTGTCACATATTGTTCTATTAAAGAATAACTGTTTATGTTTCAAAATGTGTTGCTTTTTATTCATTTAAAAATGTTCAAGATTGGCTGTATGTTGAATTTTTTTTAATCTATTGCAACAAACTATGCTACCATGCTGTTCTGTGTGACACAGAACAACAACAGTTCACTTGGTAATACTCTTGTAAGATCAGTTCGGTTTTCGCAGTTAGCTGCGTGATTAGCAGCACAGTGATGTGGGCTTGTTGTAATGTGTAATGTTCAACATCTTGTCACAAATCACACTGAAAGTCAAATTTCTCAGGAACAAAGAGCAGCACTGCCTTCTCCCTTCACTGGTGGATGACTTCACAGTGTTCATTCAAAAAAATGCATTACTCACTCACATCCTGTCAACTTTATTTTCTAGTACCTCTGTCCTCTTTTCTTGCACACCTTTTGGCACTAAGTCTTTCACTAATTCTTACAGTTACAATTATGTATGCAGTCAATGGACAGTTTCCTTACACATGTATTTGTTTTGTCCATGGACTAAATGTTTTGTATGTTGAATGTCTTTGAGTGGCCATGACCAATTTTCAAGATCATTCATAGCAGCACTAAACAGTTGAAAATTTTCAAGTAGCATATTTCATGAACTTTTTATTTGGTCCTGTTCAGACTTTGTACAGTGTGTTATTAAATATGTTGGTCAGTTCAGGTATATAATGCTTGAAGTGACTTTTGCTATGTTGAATGGAGGCGATTGATGCAGTATTATTATTGTTCATAGCTTTTACATAGCGCTATTCTCTGCTTTCAAGTAGACTCATTGCGCACATTGGCATGTGATTCTGAATGAGTGACTGTATCCTTTTATAGCACGTGTTTTTAATATCCACAGAAGTGGTGTACTGATAGCACTATTTTGGATGTTGCATGGTTGGTGCCATGTGAAATGCTGCCGTTTCGGCGCAGGTTCTGTGTACACCATTCAACCATGCACCAGGTTGCAGTGTCACTTCATTCAAAGCCACATAGGTAGGGTGTATGTGTGTTTAGCTGTAACCTGCCACCTGCACTTTTGGCAGAATGACTGGGATCTTTTATGTGTTACTGTGGTAACACGGGGGTGGAATGGATATTGAAGAGTCAGTACAGAAAGTTGACCGTGGAGAAAAAAAATGCTCCTGCCGGGACTCGAACCCGAGACCTTTTGATCACAAGTCCGACACTCTAACCACTGAGCTAGGGGCAATGAAATATATCTGTCTTGACTCGGACTGTAATATTTTTGTTTGATCTCCTGATGCCATCAGCATCATTTTTAATGTCACATGGGTGTCAGAAAGGTATTGGAGCTTCTCAGTAAGTTCTTATCCATTCAGGTCTAGCTTTGTGATTGTTGAATGTGTAAAAAAGGAAGCTACATGAGGTATTTGCTCATGTGTATGGGCCCAGAGCTCTGTTGTCTGTTCCAGTTAAAACTGTATGTGAATGGATACGGCCTAGGAGGAGGAGTGTCTGTGAAAAAGCCCTAGTTGTTTGTCTGTTCTGGTTTAGTGTGTGTGAATTGATGGGGTGTGTCTGTGACCAAGCTCTCATCCAAGGGGCCTGTCAGTAGGTGCCTGCTAAATGGCTACAAGAGGCTACATGTACTGTCTGTAGTTTGATTGTGTTTCCATGGCTATAAGAGGCATTGTACTTTCTGTAGTTTGATTATGTTTCCATGGCTACAAGAGGCTATGTGTAGTTTGTGATTCCATGGCCACAAGAGGCTACATATTCTTTCTGTAGTTTGATTGGATTTCCATGTCGTCATTGCAGCTGGAGAAGACAGGCACTGACCAGCTACGAGAGATCCTAGACATTTTGCCCAGGAGAGGACCCCAAGCTATAAGAGTGTTCTACGAGGTTCTTGTGGATTGTGGGGAAGATGTTGCAGCAGACCTGCTGTACCCAGAGCTTGCTGAACAGCGCATGGCAAAGCAGGCCCAAAAGCATGTTCCTTTGTCAGGTGTTCAAGAATCTTGCGAAATTACTGGGGATATGTTGGCTGAGGATGAGCTTCTTAAAAGTGAGATTTGAGTATTGATTTTTTTTATTTCCCTTTTAATTATGAAGAAAAGAGTCTGCATGCTGCTGAAAGTTTCACTTGGGGTTGGATGCTGTCTGACTGGCTCTGGACACTGCAGGAAAAAGCTGCACACACATGCACCACACACGCCCCTCAGTCCCCCGGAAAGATAGTTCTGGATTCCTGAATTAAGCTTATAAATGGGTTTATGGCACTTTCTTTGATCTGTTCCCATTTTTAGGGTCACTGGACATTTTTTTATGATATGAATTTTGTTTTGTTGTTGTTTTAATGAGAATGCTCTAAACGTTTGTTGTTCCTGTTTTTCCTGGACAGAATGGCCAGACATGGATTCACATGACCCGTCCATGGTGAGCGTGGTCAACGTGTCTGAGAGGGACCAGCTGATGAAGGCATGCTTTGCAAAGGCAGCAGCAGGCAATGGGACAGTGAGTGGAGAAATATTCCTCAACACCACAGTGAAGTTTAGAAACTGCATTAGATGTTTGAATGCTTGTCAGAACAGTATCTTCTGACTGAGTAAACCTTTTGCAGCCAACTTGGTATGGTGAAGTACTGCCATGTGTTCAGTATGAATTCGAAAGGTTATGTGAAAAGATTGCTTTGCCTTTTTTCAAGGATGAAATCACAGTTAACCCACTTTGCCCCAGACCACCCGTCACCACCCACTTTTTTTTTTCTGACCACGTGACCCCAGACCACCTGGTAGTGGCTGTTTAGCAGACACTCCAGACTGGCATTCCAGCTTATGTAAATATGAACTGGATTTTCATGAGACTTTTAGCCTCGTTTCTGCTATTGTTTACTACTTCCATCAATGTCCTTTGTTCGAAGTTCGGTGGAGTTTGAGAGACGCTGTTAACTTTCAAAGTTGTCAGATGGACACGTGATAGATGCATGAAAATAAACAAAAGCCCTACTTTTAGCAGTGGCATCAAAGCTTCATCCTTTGAGATTTGAACTGCAAATTTGGCTCACTCACTTACCCTGGGCACCCTAACAAACTCACAGAGCTTCATCTTTGGATATTCAAACTGGAAATTTTGCTCAGTCAGTTACCCTGTAGGCACCCTAAAACCTGACATTCAGGTACAAACATTTCGGATTTGGGATTCTTTTTTAAAATTTTGTTTAATGCTTTTATTTTTGATTGAAAAAAATCAAACCCTGTTGAATATACAAGAACAATGTATTCCCAGTAAACATGCTGGTAAGTAAGTAAGTAATTTGGTGTTTTACGCCCAGTCAGCCATTACGGTTATCTCAGGGCATTACACATTTTGTCGGTACACAGTATCTGTTAAAAATATGTCCATGTTAAAAACTTACATATATTCAGATTAAAAAAAACAAAACAAAAAACAGTCATAAGAAGTGGGTAAAACACAAACTGAAAACCTTTTCTCAAATATATATATGCTTTGTCAAGTAAATCCAAAAAACCAATCACTTCGCAAACGTAAAACAGAAATCCATGTATAAACATCAGACATCAATTTTCAAACTGTTAGTCCCTTCAATATTACCCCTGTTTAGAGAGCGCATAAGGCTAGGACATGCTGATATCATCGACAATTCTGTCTAATTTATCGATACCAGGTTAAAGAAAAGTATAAAAAAGGAATGGATGAATATAATATAAAACTAAAAAACGCTATATCAATGCTTAATGGCAAATACCAGTGCCATATGGCAGAGAGCTGCACATACCACCTACCAACTATCATCTCCTAGCTGCTGAACAGGAGTCATATCAAGAGGCCTAACTCCCAACAAAAATGTGCGAGTTTTTTTTGAAAAAGAAGAATGTACTATCAGCATAAAAATGACCAGATAAAAAGCGCAAGTGGGTTCTACAGAAAAACAGGTTTCCTGCACTCCAGTAATAGCTCCTTTATGCCATCTTGTGAGTGGATTTATCTCCTTAAAACCTTCTCAAGAATAAAGCTTTAAAGAATTTATGACGATTCCATTTCATCATCTGACAGGGCAGAGTATTGGTTGGGGAGAACTAGGTTCCTCTCTGCCTTGCTCTGCCTGTCTGGAACTTTTTGCTTGAGTGGCACCTGGGGCCTGCTGGAAGCAGCGGAGAGCCTGGGGTGCAAAAAGCCCTCGACGTCCACCAGGACCCTATCCACCCTTACCTTAGTAGGTGAGCACCTCGAAGATGATGAATCATCTTTTGAGGCCACAGTTTTTAAGGGACCTGCTGAACCCTTAGGTGCACTTTTGAAGGGAGCCGCAGAACCCTTAAGTGCCATTTTGTGGGGACTGGCGGAACCCCTAGAGGCCATTTTGGGGGGATCGGCTGAACCCCTATCCATCTCTGAAGAACACTTAGCGGACTCACACGGAACCCGGGCATCGGCCAATACCGTCCTTGACTTCCCGGAGGAAGCCTGAGTGCCGGTCGATACCGATCCGGGTCCGCCAGAAGAACTCATGTTAGATTCAGTCGTTCTAAGTGGACGTTCTGAAAACACCCAGGTTAACAAGGTTTGACATTGAACAGATTTGGACTCTGTTCTGGTGGAAGCAGCAGCGGCGTAAGTCTTGACTCCAGTGATCACAGTCGGTATCCTGGCTTCAACCAACTGTCTGGCTTCTGGAAAGGATATACATTTCTCAACGCGGACACGTTGAATCTCCTTCTCCTTCTGCCAGACCAGGCAATCTTTAGCCAAAGAAGCATGGGGACCATTGCAATTAGAGCACAGCTTGGGTCCCTCACATCGACCTTCATGCTTATCTTTTCCACAACATGTACACTTCGCAGCAACCTTGCAATGTTGGCTTGTGTAGCCAAACCTGTTGCAGTTGAAGCCTGAGGAAACCAAACACACAGACACAAAACTGAAAACAGCTACATTCCTCTTTGTGGACAGACAGACATAACTGGCTTTTTATGGTTCTATCAGTATGAAGATCAGTTTCTTAACTGGCTTTTTTTATGGTTCTATCAGGGTGAAGCAAGTCTTATGAAAACAATCCTCATTAATAGTTCTTTAAACTTTTAAGTAGAACATACCTACACAAGTACCAATGGTACATATTCCAAACAAGATGTGTCACTTGCGCAGCTAAATACCCCAATTGTGTGCCTATTGGGCAGTTCAGTGAAGCTGGTTTTCATGAGTGACTGCCCTTTGTAATCACTTCTGGGCTGATTTCTGAGTAGGCATTGCTTCACACTGTGTATAACAGTGGAAGTTGAAACTAGAATTGCGAAGCAGTACAAATGCCACCACTGTTGCAGTTGCAAAAATTACTGGGGAATGGGGATGGAGGGTGGAAAAATAAATGTCTTTGCATAGTTTCTTGGCTGACCAGAAGATCGCAAATTCATGGGAAAAAAATGCATTTTGGGGGGTCCTATAGCACGAGCAACAAGTTACTGCTTGTTGCCAGACACATTCTGACTATGGGCCTCCAAAAATGCCTTTAATGCTGGCAGTGTAAAATTTGCAAATTCACTGTCACTGCCTTCCACTGTGAAAAAAGTACACACCGGAAGTAAAGCAGCCAGTGGACTTAAGCGATGCTGGGCAAAAGTCAAGGAAGTTAACAACCCCACCTGAACCACCCAATATACTACAAGTCATTGTCATTGTCAGTATAAATGACCGTGCGCTTGCCGCTGTTGAATGGCAGCCAGAGACATCCCAGTTGGCAAGGGGGGATACTCATACCAAACTCCTGCCTCGCTCGTGGGAATGGTCTACACAGTATAAATGCCCAGTTTGTTTTCACTATGTCTGGTTATAACATTAGTAGCAGTACACCAACACATGATTTGGTTGCAAATATTTAAGTGGTACAGAAAATATAGGATCAACAAACATGAAGTGAAATTCTAAACCACCATTATGACCTTGACCATTGCTTGAACACAGCAATCCAATATTTTCATTGGCTACTTTCACTTCGGATGATCTACTGTCAAACTGAGCTTGGATTAAAATGAATCATAATTCACAAGTCATCTTTTGATAATATAAATTTAACTTTCATTGTGACCTTGCCCTTGAAGACAGCAACCGTGGTCCCGACACTCCAGCTCATGATAATCCACTACCATACTAAGTTTGGTTGCAAACAATTGAAAGGTTCAGAGAATGTCTGAACATACAGAAGGACACAGTGATTCCAGTATACCATCCAACTTATTGTTATTAATAAGAGTATACAGAGGCAGTCTTGGCAATATAATTTCTCTTGTGTATAATACATTAACATAGAGCTTGGAGAGGCTTTTTTGGAGTATCATCAGCAACAACAACAAAATAAACTAAAAACATTTACAGATATGAATCATGAAATCATTTTTTTAACTAAATTTCGTAGTAGCTGATACACCAGTGCAGATCACGCAGAAATGTTCTAATAATCTGAGCAATTTCAATATCCCAGGCATAGACTGCACCATAGTAAATGCTTCTGTGACCCGGTACTCTAAGAAGCTGAACCAAACCATCTCAACACAATCACTGACAACGGTGAGTTCAAATAAATGCAAAGTTTGAGTTGTCACATTTTTGGTGTCCAAGAAAATCACAACACACCACACACAACTGGCCAGCCAGGCCAAAACTGATGATCACATACCTTATCACAGCTAGGAGCAGCAAAAGTTGCCCATCTTGCATGTCTTTCCAGCCTCTGCTTCTTTCATCCATCCCTCTCTGCCACAAACATGAGCCAGTATTTTATTTCACCATCAACTTCAGCATCTGTAGATCAGCTGAGCACACATTCTTGCAAATGGCTCCTGGAACATCACAAGGACTGGGCAGGGGATCTATCATATTTCAGACAATGTTAGCCATACAAGTTCAGTTACAAGAGGAGAAACGTTGATGAACAAATAGTATTAGCAAGGTGAACAGTTGGTCTGCCAACAATCTGTGACCATTACTGTTGATCTGCAAACAACGTTTTAACTTTGAAGGTAATGGGAAATGGTACGAACAGGCAAAGCTCAATAAGAACTATAATTATATCATGCTGCAAAGTTGGGCATTGTTTTAATACTATTTTTGACATTGATTTTTAAGCAATTGGCATCCCCTAAATTGCTGGCAGAGCAACTGAGTGCAATGACAAAACAGGTAACAAATCCAGTCCTGGCTCTTGCCTTGCATGCCACAGACTAAGCATTTGGTGTGGGTGTGTTCATGTATCTTACACATGGTGAGGGGCTGGGTGCAACAGGACAGTGGCATTGTTCATCAGGCTACCCGTGTTGGATTTAATTAAAAATGACATGAAGGGGAAGGGAGTGGATGGGAAATAATACACAGAGATGGCACTGACAGTAAGACCAGAGAATTTTGTCCTGCTGTTTCATGGTGCTTACAGCCCTGAAACGAAAGGTGCCCACTGATTCAAGCTCATGTCGTCAGGGGAGATCACTGGTGAATATTTTCAGTCTCTGGAATAATTGGTACTAGAGTGTGCTACTTTATTTACAGCTTTGTGTCCTGAATTTGGGATACAGAACTGGCAGCATACAGCGGCAATATCTATGTTTCAGTTTCACGTGATGAATATGGGTTTGACAGGGCAAAACTCAGCCAGTGGTGCAAGCCACTTGGGTTAGTCATTAGAGAGGGTTAGTACATGGGTGGTAGTGGTAGTGGTGGTGGCGGTAGTGGCACAACCCGATTGTCTACCTAGTGTAACACAGCCAAAGTCTCACAGATGTCACAGATCGTTACCTACACACCAGCCCCCTCACACAGAAGAGTAATTTGAGAAGGTGCATCCAGTGACAAACTTTACAAATTAGTCTTTTGCGGCATACTGGTCAATTAGTCAATTAGTTGTTATGCTTGTAAAACTGACAACAAACACACACTCTTGCAGGTGGCTATTTCAGTTGCACTCCAGTCTGCCATTTTGATTTTGGATGAAATAAATATGGTTGCATTGTAACTGAAGCTAAAACAGCAATAAAATCAACAAAAGCAACCCAAATTACAATCTCACACAAACATATGATACTAATCTACAAAGAAAAGTATAAGTTGAATGTTTACATAGCAAAATAAAGTGGAAATGGTCCCTTTTCTTTTGCTGTGTTTTCACCACAGTGGATTCCACTGTGGTGAAAACACTGTAGCAGATGAAAACCTGAGCCTCTGACCTGTGACCGCTGATCCTCACACAAATTGTTGATGTCACAAGAGAAAATAGTTCCCTAACCACTACCACTACCACCTGTGTACTAACCCTCTATTGTTGCAGATAAATCTTATGCCATTATTACTAATATTTGAATTTTATGACATTCATTTATATGATGCAGACTTACATAGAGGCTGCTCTTAAAAAATGTTTTAATATAAACATGATGTTTCCAGTCAGTTTTTCCTTTTAGACCTTTTCTTTTGCTGGAGTGATTTTTCCTATAAGGATTTCTGTGAATAATTGAATCAGTGAATGCACGAATGGTCTAATACTTGGCACTATGAAACATTTAATTTTTGTAGAAAACAAAAATATTCTATATTTTATGAGAAGCTCACTGTTTCATTTCAGGACACACACACATGCACATACAGCAATTCAGAGGTCCAGCATGGCCTAAAATAACAAACATTCATGCCAACAATGCTTTCTTTTTGCTGGAAATGAAAATGCTAGAACTTCCTTCACACACAGCTTTAAACTAATCATGACATAATTTGTTGATATATATATATTCTTTTTCTTTTGTGACTCAGAAGCTGAACAAAAGATCTACACATTTAAATGCTTTTTATTTAACTGTTAAATACCCAATAATTATTGTTAAAAAAGAAAGAAGTGTGAAGTTCACACTTTATAAATTGTCTTTTGTTCTGCTAGTCAAAACACTGATTTAATGAAGATCAGTGCATGGCCTGGTAATGTGCCCCCCCTCCCCATTTGAGTCAATCTTGAGAAGAGGGCTGTTCTTTGGGGAAGTCCCAGGCTGACACTAGCTAAAGTCCGGGCAGGCATTTTACAGCTTACTTCTGAGGGCCTTCTCCTTGTCACTGTGGCTACTGTACAATGCCCTTGGCCTACATACAGAAAACAATGAGTCAATCCTTTTTTGTGTATAGTATTAGTAGTATGAATGGAGCTGGACCAGGTCTGTATTATAAATGTTCAGTTCATCCTTCACAATTTGTACTGAACCCGTCATGACAACTGGGAGTTAAACCCACTAATGAAAAATTAATACATCATGTAAGCACACTTTCCTAAGGAGGATATAACATCAGCTTCTACTTCCATATTTCAACTGCAGTCAAGGTTTCATTCAAGGGCATGTCCTAACAGTCAAGTCCATGTGTAGTGTAGTTGAGTAGTGTTCACGCGCCCATACAGGTGTTGTTGCATCTGCTCTGCTAATTATTGCAAATTTCGCTTGATTAGTCTCCTGGTTTGATTAGTTGACGTGATAGCATTGTTCCTCGTGATGTGGCCATTATCGTGGTACCAGTTTTGTGTGTCACTTCCACTGGAAGTGAGGACAGTTGGTCTTGTTCTGTTTCTGCAAGTCCTGACTCTACTCTCTGTTTTACACTGCTTGCCGCCAGCCGGTCATGTTGAGCCTGTGTTCAGTGACAGCATGTTCACTGCAGCCGTGCGTCGCAACAACCGTGAGCTACACAACACAGAGAAGAAAGTGTTGTTTGCCACCTGTGCCGTCCCTGTCCCCCGCTACACTCGACATGACCTTCTGTCTCTGGAAACCGCTGCCGCACCTCCCCCCTTCCTCTCCCCCAAGCTGATCGCACGTCTATCACATCTCGGCATTGTGAGAAACGTGCCCAGAAAGCCACGCCGATCGAGAAGAGGAGGGAAGAATGAACAGAGGAAGATCAAAGTGATCGTCGGTTTTCGTGATCGACTTTCATCCGATTCATCCAGCTCTCCAACCCCATGTCAACACACCACTTCCGTACCACCTTCCTCCCTACCCAGTGACCATGACGACCTCTCAGCCTCCTCGCTCAGCGCTCCGCTGCGTTCCGCTCACAGACAGCTGCTTCACATTCTTAGTTCTTTCTCAGCCGAAAACACACTCCTTGTCTGCCTCTTCAATGCAAGATCCGTCGGCACTTCCAGGAGGTCCGACATATCCACCTTCATTCAGGACAACAACATCGACATCATGCTGCTGACAGAGACCTGGCTGCGCCCTGCCGGTGACGAGGCCAAGATCGCCGACCTGGCTCCGCCTGGATACTCGGTCCTCTCCTTCCCCCGCTCTGCAGGGGGGTCCGGCGCATAAGGCGGGGGCATCGCCTTCGTCATAAGCCGCATGTCGCTACCACTTCGTCCTTTCCCGTTCATCACCCCTGCTTTGAAACCGCTCAGCTGACCCTAACATACAACAAGCAACTAACCAACTTGTTCTGTATCTACCGCCCTCCACCCAGCAAAAAGAACAAATTCTCTGACTCCATGTTTTTCGATCAGTTTTCCGATCAGTTTTCCGACTTCCTTGAACACTCCGACAGTCTGCCTGGCAAAACACTCCTTACGGGTGACTTTAACTTTCATTTTGAAAATGTAGAAAACAAGAACTCCAGAAAGCTACACGATATCATAGACATGTTTAACCTAACCCAGTCCGTTTCTGAACCTACTCACAACCAAGGCCATCTGCTCGACTTAGTGTTTTCCAAGCAAAGTGATAACATCCTCACTTCTACAAAATTACACCATGGACTAACATCTGACCACACAGCCATCTTGTGCAAACTTGATGTATCTGTACCTGGACAAAAACCTAAAACGTTTTTGTACCGATGCCTCAAAAAGCTTGACACCGGCGCCTTTAAACAACATCTCTCTCACGCTGTCTCACAAGTCAGTTCTATCACTGACTACAATAACCATCTCTGTTCTGTCCTTGACAAGCACGCCCCTCTCTGCCGTTGCACAGTCCGTACGAGGAAGCCGACGCCCTGGTTCTGCAGTATTGCAGAGCAGTTCCGTCAGCTGAAACAGGAGCGTCAGCAGGCGGAGAGACGATGGCTCAAATCTAAGCTCACCATCCACAAACAGATATACGACTCCATTAAACAGATAGTAACAAACCTTGTAGATAAAGCCAAACAAGCCTACTACTCTGCTAAGATTCAGTCTAGCACAACCTGTAAACAGCTCTTTCAAAACTTCAACACCATCCTCAGCAAAAGCAGATCTTCACCTCTTCCTTCAACATTTGACTCTGACGACCTTCCGAATGTCTTTTCTGATTATTTCACTGAGAAAATCCGCACCATCAGAAACAATTTTCCTCCTCCAAACCCAACTGCTTGCCCTGATATCTCTTTCGCTGGAAATCCCTTGCTAACTTTTGAGTCTGTCACTGATGAATTTGTCTTAAAAATAATCAACAGTGCATCTGCCAAGTCTTGTGAACTTGATCCCATTCCCACCACGCTTCTTTATGAAAACCTTGACATCCTCTTGCCGACCATCACGAACATCATCAACACATCTCTTGCCACTGGCATTGTACCACCTGATCTGAAGACAGCCATCGTCAAACCTCTGTTGAAAAAGCCATCACTTGACAAAAACCTTTTGAAAAACTACCGTCCCATTTCTAACCTACCTCTTCTGTCCAAAATTCTTGAAAAAGTCGTTCTTCACAAACTTCTCTCCCATCTCCAAGAAAACAACCTCAGCAATCCCTTTCAGTCAGCCTATCGAGCAGGATGCAGCACTGAGACCGTTTTGTTACGTATTGTAAACAATATTCTTTCCGCTCTGGACAATGACAACATTTCTGTTCTTCTTTAGTTGGATCTTTCTGCCGCTTTTGACACTCTTGACCACCAAATTCTCCTCTCCCGCCTGAACTCTGTTTTTTGGCATTCAGTCTACTGCACTCCAGTGGTTTCACTCATACCTCTCAGACAGGTATCAGTCCACTTCAGTCAATAACTCGTCTTCGTCACCATCACAGCTCATGTATGGTGTACCTCAGGGTTCAGTACTGGGGCCCATTCTCTTCGTCCTGTACACTACGCCTCTCTCCGATATCATAGCTAACCACTCTGTAAACCATCAGCTTTTCGCAGATGACACACAGCTTCAGAAATCCGCTCCTCTCAATGAAGTGACCAGCCTCACCAAAGAACTCGGTGCATGCACAGACAACATAAAAACATGGATGACGGAAAATCAGCTCAAACTAAACGACGACAAAACAGAAGCTCTTCTCTTTCCCTTTTCGTCTTCCTTGAAACCTACCGGTCCCCTTCCTGGCTCGATTACTCTTGGCTCTCACAACACCCCCTTCTCTGATTCTGCCAGGAACCTTGGATTCATTCTTGACTCAAAACTGTCCATGAAGAAGCACATCATAAAAATCTGCCAAACTGCTTATTTCGAGCTTAAACGCATTAGTTCAATCCGCAGGTTTCTCACTGAAGACGCAACCAAGACTCTTGTTACTTCCTACATCCTTTCACGGCTTGACTGCTGCAACTGTCTCCTTATGGGTACACCTAATTCTGTCATCCAACCTCTCCAGAAAATTCTGAACTTTGCTGCAAGACTTGTTCTCTTGGCACCCCGTCATCACCACGCAACACCTCTCCTGGAAAAACTGCACCGGCTTCCCATTTCAGAACGTATTAAGTATAAAGTCGCTTGTATGTGTTTCAGTGCTATAAATGGTTCTGGTCCTGCTTACCTCTCTGAACTGCTGCATGTCTACACTCCATCTCGTACACTACGCTCTTCTTCTGACACCCGCATGCTGGAAATCCAACAATACAAACGCAAGACTCATGGCTTCCGCACTTTCTCTTGCTTTGGACCCCACATTTGGAATTCACTCCCACAAGACCTTAGACACTGCTCCACCCTGTCATCTTTTAAAGCCAAACTGAAAACCTTCCTCTTCTCACAGTATTTCCATCCTAACTAATATCAGTACCCAGATTCTGCTACAGTCAGTGTGTGTGTGTGTGTGTGTGTGTGTGTGTGTGTGTGTGTGTGTGTGTGTGTGTGTGTGTTTGTAGTGCGTTTTTATTATTATTATTATTTTTATTTTTAAATAAATTGTAAATTGTTTTGGTAGGACTATGCTTTGCATGTGTATAGAATATCATATTTAGGTTAATATGTATCGTGTGAGCGCTCAGGGCGTTGATGAGCGCATGATATATGTACATTATTATTATTATGTGCAGTTTTCATTGGAATTGTTTTCATCTGTTTCGAAGCCATTCATCTGTTTAGAAGTCAGAGTGGCACTGTGCTGTCTGCCTTTTTGAAGCCCACACTGGTGCTTTAGCTGAAGCCAGATGGTCTTTTAGAGTTTTTGCCAACAATTCCGATTGATTCAGTGTTGGGTGACCTTTTCTGTGACCTGGTCTTCATTTGTTGAAGAAATCTCCAGAATCCTGAAATGGGATAATAGGTAGAAAAAGAAAAAAATCAACTGTGCCTATAGGTTTAGTCTTAATATTCCTCAATGGAACTTGCACAATATCCTCATTGATATCTGTCTCTAAATTTGAAGTGTAGTACATCTTGAAGTGTTTCTAAAAATAGAAGTCACCATGAAAAGAAAAAAACATGATTGTAATTAAGCCTTTATTGACTTCATGCATCTAAAACAGTATACAGATCTTTCAGTTTAACAGTTTTGTTAAATTCTTAATAATAGACGGTTTCCAGAAATAACAAGGGAGATAATTTGAAGAGTGAAGCCCCTGCGGTAGGACATCATTTCATACACAGACTACTGGCATATATAGGTCCATGATTTCAGAATGGAGGCGGCAGTTGAAAAGCGCTGGTCTGTGACAGTGTCAGACTTTCAGGCATGGACCTGTACTATACTGGACTGCCAGATGAGTGCTATGCGTTAGAAACACTTTTTGCTTTCTTTTTCCATGTACTATGGTCTTTTTGGCAGGGCCATATGCGGTGTGTCCGTTTGGAATGGCGAACTGACCGAATCGAGTGCGAGTGTTCATTATTTACACCGTGTTCTTGATTAAGAAGAAGAAATGTAAAAAAAAAAAAGAAAAAAAAAAAAGTCAGCGGTAGCCTCAGCTGCATCGTCAGTAGCACTTCATGGCTTACCAGAAGCAGATCAATGTGAGCAGAGGATCGAATACAGAACCAGGAATATCGAAGCCAGCTGCTCTATTCCATCACTCGCATCAGATTGTGGATAGCAGTCAACAATCTTCTCCAGGTATCTCACCTGAAGATTGCTTCAAATACGGTAAGTTTTGAGGTGTCGATAATTTCTCGTATAAACTGATATCTCAATAGATCGACAACTCTGTGTTGTGTAATAACAATAATAATGGACATTTCTATACGGCGCATGATCCCTAGCAAAATCTAGGGCACAATGCGCCATACAAAAAGCTGCAGAAAAATGTATAAAAACGTAGAATGGACAAAATAAAAAAAGGTTTCAGGCCATACGACCGCCAACCACATAAGAATTTACATACAGCAATTTCAGTAAATAAACCAAAGTTGTCAGTTACCAAACCTGACCAAACTCTGATTTTAGCACACATGTATAATAAAAGTAGATATACTGCAAATACAAAAATGTACAGCGGAATATTGCACACACAGTACAGACACATGTGGGGTGGGGATGGGGGGTATTAATTATATGCAGATTTGAAGAGATGAGTTTTTAAGGCTTGCTTGAAAGAAGATGTTGATACTAAGTGACAAACATCATACGGTAACGAGTTCCACTGTGTCGGGCCCGTGAAAGAAAAAGCTTGTTGTCCAAAGGTCTTTGTTTTTGTGAAAGGTATGCGGAAGGTTCTGGTGTCAGAAATGGAGCGAAGTTGTCTGGATGGATGGTAGACAGGAGTTAGAAAGATAGACTGGGTAACTTTCAGTGAAAGAATTGTAGCACTGAGTTGCGACTTTATGCTGGATTCTTGAGACTGCTGGTAGCCAGTGAAGTTTCTGAAGGACGGGTTTGATGTGTTCGTGCTTGCGAGCTTTGAAGACAAGTCTGGCTGCAGAATTTTGGAGTTTGTCAAGAGGATGTTTTGGAGAACCTGATAGAAGAGAATTACAGTAGTCAAGTTTTGACAAAACAAAGGCACAGAAGAGGGTTTTTGTAGCATCAATAGTGAGATAGTGACGGATGTTACTAATTCTCTGAATTTCTATGTAGGCAGATGTTGGTGACATACTTCTCCATGGACAGATTGTTAGTGAGTGTTACGCCCATATTTTTGCCTGCAGGGAAAACAAAATATCAGTGTCACTGTCTCCTATGTGAATGGAGGTTGGGTGAGGGTTTGGGGGAGAGGTTCTGTGTCGGCGTGAAGCGATATGTCCATCATGACATTTAACATCAGGAGGGTATGTGTACTGTTAATTAATGCAATATTTACTTAAGTTGTTCAGATTTAGAGATGGTACGCTGTTAGGGAATACTGATTTGAACGGATTCAGAAATCATCCAGAAATAGATCTAAGGATAGATCAAAGTGTGCAACTAACTCGTAACTCATGTAAGTAACTTTGTAAGCAGAATAATCTGCCAGAGAAATATGCATAAGCAGACCAAAACAAACATAATAACAACATATAATGCAGAATTTATTGGAGATGGGTGTAAAAAGTCACGAGGTCTGACTGAAAAGTGAGTTTTATCGCATTTGTCTTTCATCATAGTTCAGGAGCTGTGTGAGAGTCGAGGTGGCCGTCCTGGGCTGTCTGTCCTAACAAACCTTTTCAAGGTTTCCGTGGACGTAAAGCTATATTGAACCATGCTTCGGCATTGGTCTCAGCTTGTCCGTAACATGTCAACTAACATCTGAGGACATTAAGCAACACTACCTACCTACCTATTTGTCTTTCAGTATGCTTATATGCCATTGACATTTGATTTAGATCTGGTTTCCGAGTAACACCGTGCAGGCCTCGATCCTCGGTGCTGATGTCGACAAAACAATTGATCGTGTACTGAAATCTCACCTTTTAGGGACTGTAATAAATCTCACTTTTGTTGCAAATTTTGGATTCATTCATTAGATATGAAGCCGTTTTATTGATTTAAATGGTATAAGTGACTCAAAATGGCATTTAAAATGTCCCAGGAATTTCCAACCGCCTCCTTGGATATTACCAAAATAACTTTTGAAACGGTCCAGGAATTTCCGCCAGTCTCCTTGAATTTTACCCAGAGATGCATGTACCCCTCAAACAGTGCTTGACCGGCATTTCTAGTGCCTTTTCTGCTTCTTTTACCAGCATGTGGCCATCTTTCCCGCGGTTTTACTGTGCCCCCAACAAAGCGTGCCTACTCTGTGCTACACCCGCAGGCACTTGCCGAGTGCAGTCTCCTGGATTTCCGAAGATTGTCTATTGACAGTTCAAGGTTTTGTAGACATGATGCCATTAACTTTAAGTTCATTTTGTTGGCTTTACTGACTAGATGTGTAAATAATGGCGAAAAACAAATGAAATTTGACTTAGGAACAAAAAACAACAACAACAGTATAACATGTAGAGAACAGAAAATAAAAATATATTTTTTTTAAAAATCAACAAAATCAGACAACATACTGCTCCCGTGTCCTTTTGTCAGGTGTTTCACCAGCTCTGGGACCTTTTGCATCCTCTGTGCTTGGCCAGAATCAGAGTGAAACTTGTGTGCTGAAACTGAATATGAAATCAGTTATGCACATAAGCATTTCAACTTGGATATAATAATAATAATAATGTACATTTATCATGCGCTCATCAACGCCCTGAGCGCTCACATGATACATATTAACCTAAATATGATATTCTATACACATGTAAAGCATAGTCCTACCAAAACAGTTTACATAAAGTATTATTAAAATAATTTTTTTATATATATATTGTAATGGTGCAGAGTGGTCAAAGGACAGGACACAGGCAGCGGAGTCAATAAAGTGGAGACCACAGCAGGCGTATGGCAGCAATCGGGTTTTACTTTCTCAGCCGCAGACAATTTTCAGCACACACAAAATCCTCACGCTCACGCATAGATAAGAGAACGGCGCGGGCCACAGGGAACACACGCTATCGCTACAGTAAAATCGCCCCTCTGGACCACAAAATGGCTGACAACTGTGTTTCCCTGGCCCGCACAAATACAGTTTCCTCTACAATAACTAAACCAATTAAAACATGAAAAAATCAAATAAAAGCTACAGTTACAATCTTTTAAACTGTATAAACAAAATGTACACACATGACTTATTTACAACAAGAGTGGGAAGCGTGGCTTGCACCTGTCTATAAACAGATTCGTACAACTAAATCACAACTAACACAATGTACAAAATATAACTGTCACTAAAACTTACATCAGAATAAAGAACACGCTCCCACGGTTAAAATGGTACATAACAATTACAATACAACGCTCTGTAAGAGAAGCAAGACACACTCAAAGACTAGTACTAAAACAATCGGTGCGAACTTTCGCCTGGGGCGCGTAATCTTAGTTGCAGCAGCGCTGATAGTGATATTAAGTAGTCTATGAATACAACTTAAGTTCTACAGTACACAATACCTAACAAGTTAATTTCAACCCAAAATAAACACTAAACATGAAGTCAGTTAAGCAAAATACTATACGACAACGCATTGATCGACACAGAATTACTTTAATCGAATCAAAACAACGTTTCACTACTATTTACTAGTACTAAAGAAAGCGCGCCATGCAGACGATGGCTATAAAAAGAATGGACCTAGAAAGGCATCGGCTACTGATCGATCCTGTGTCTAAATAAACGTTAAATAAACATTCTAAGCTGCCAAATTATATTACACATGGCTTAGTGCATAAAAAGGACTAGGTGAACAAAGAGTAGGTAAACAAACAAGCGGTCAAAATGTTAAGGGAGAAAACAGATTTGAAAATGGCGCGCACTGGCGGCTATCGCCGGTCGGCTGTGTA
Source organism: Alviniconcha strummeri (assembly GCA_963584105.1). Lineage (NCBI taxonomy): Eukaryota > Metazoa > Mollusca > Gastropoda > Provannidae > Alviniconcha > Alviniconcha strummeri. The sequence goes on from OY757555.1 coordinate 13,359,765, forward strand.
AAGGCCATGTGGCGTTACGCCACACGCCGCACTTCAAAACAAAAACGTCGTCTGCTCCGGTTCCCGGGTTACTATCAGTACAGTAATGAAATTGCGTTGATCCGTTAAGCAGGGCGGGATTAATGTAGAAACATATACAAAGAGCACTTGCTCACACTATAAATAAAATAATAATAATAAACACGCACTACAAACACTCACACGCACACACACACACACACACACACACACACACACACACACACACACACACACACACACACACACACACACACACACACACACACTGACTGTAGCAGAAACTGGGTACTGATATCAGTTAGGATGGAAATACTGTGAGAAGAGGAAGACTTTTCAGTTTGGCTTTAAAAGATGACAGGGTGGAGCAGTGTCTAAGGTCTTGTGGGAGTGAATTCCAAATGTGGGGTCCAAAGCAAGAGAAAGTGCGGAAGCCATGAGTCTTGCATTTGTATTGTTGGATTTCCAGCATGCGGGTGTCAGAAGAAGAGCGTAGTGTGCGAGATGGAGTGTAGACATGCAGCAGTTCAGAGAGGTAAGCAGGACCAGAACCATTTATAGCGCTGAAACATATACAAGTGACCTTATACTTAATACGTTCTGAAATGGGAAGCCAGTGCAGTTTTTCCAGGAGAGGTGTTGCGTGGTGATGACGGGGTGCCAAGAGAACAAGTCTTGCAGCAAAGTTCAGAATTTTCTGGAGAGGCTGGATGACAGAATTAGGTGTACCCATAAGGAGACAGTTGCAGTAGTCAAGCCGTGAAAGGATGTAGGAAGTAACAAGAGTCTTGGTTGCGTCTTCAGTGAGAAACCTGCGGATTGAACTAATGCGTTTAAGCTCGAAATAAGCAGTTTGGCAGATTTTTATGATGTGCTTCTTCATGGACAGTTTTGAGTCAAGAATGAATCCAAGGTTCCTGGCAGAATCAGAGAAGGGGATGTTGTGAGAGCCAAGAGTAATCGAGTCAGGGAGGGGAACGGTAGAAGGTTTCAAGGAAGACGAAAAGGGAAAGAGAAGAGCTTCTGTTTTGTCATTTAGTTTGAGCTGATTTTCCGTCATCCATGTTTTTATGTTGTCTGTGCATGCATTGAGTTCTTTGGTGAGGTTGGTCACTTCATTGAGAGGAGCGGATTTCTGAAGCTGTGTGTCATCTGCGAAAAGCTGATGGTTTACAGAGTGGTTAGCTATGATATCGGAGAGAGGCGTAGTGTACAGGACGAAGAGAGTTCTGTCGCTACTGTAGAAAAACTGACCACATGACTTACTACCAGTAATCTATAGTTCTGCTTGTCCAGTATCACGCATACTTTCACTTACCATGCTTGAAGTGTACTCACTTTCACCATGTTACAGGTCATTTTTGCGACAAAAGCAAAACAGTACACTGCAAGTGAAATATTAAGCACCATAGTACTGAAGTACACAAAGCAAATTATACCATGCCTCACTTTCTTATGTTTAAATCAAAAGGAAGATTATGGCCAGAACAATCTGGGTTCATTCTGTAGTACTGGTTTTAAACTAAAAGTAGGTTTATTTTGACAGAAATAATAAGAAAATGGGAACTTACATTGATTTTATCTGCTTTTTTTTTCTCCAGCCATGTTGAGTGCACCACCTCCAGAAGATTTTCTTCTACAAATCTGAAAACCACAGACAGTCCTAAGATTTGTAAAACAGCACGAGCAACAGTTACTGATTCAATGAAGAAGAGAAAGTGCCTGCAAACACTCTGAAAGCACTAGCAAAAATAGACTTCTTCTTCCGTAGAGTGGCCAACATCATTTTGTTGATGGTTCTGTCGCTACTGAGGGGGTTTCAGTTTAAGCTGGTGACTTCAGGTTTACCAGTAGTGAGACTAAGAGTCAGACTGAGATTATATCATCTGCATCCTCCCACTCTGCCCATTTTGTAGTTTAAGAAGACCCAAACTATGAGGAAGGGCAACATTTTGAAGCTTGCTAAATTTTACTATAAAAAACAACAAAAACATAATCAGCTTGAGGGCCTGAGAGTTTGCAAAACGTTGGTAGTTTGAATGTTAATGAAATATTCCAGAAAAAAATAAAAAATAAAACGGTCGGTTTGATGTGTATGAAACGACAGCGCAGACACTCTTTGGAAAACAAAGAGAACAGCTGAAGCTGACGGGCAGCTTTAAAACTAAAGCTTTAAAGGAACTCTCCTAAACTTCTCGTGTGCCTAGAGGAGGTTAAACGAACACGATCAGTGTTAAAGGTTTTGTGATTGAATGTGCCGTTGATTTTATAACATCTTTAGAAGAGGACTTTCCCAGACAGTGTTACTAACACTGTTTTCACGAGCTCTTTCCCGCTTTTCAGTATGACATCATTGATAGGATACCGGAACTTCTCAGTTTTGTGGTCATGTCATGTATACATTATTTTTGTCAGTGTTTATTTTTTAGATCTGGACAGTCTGTGTAAAATAGTTTCATTTTCCTAACGTTTTCATAGGGAACAGCACAAAAAAATCGGAAATTGCCAAGACAAACAATGAAATGATGTCTAGCGTTCTTTCGAACATTTTAGGGTGGCCTGGGGGAAATTCATCCAAACAGGTCACATGCACACTTCGAGACACGATTCTCTCACATTGGCTCAACCAGCACAAGCTCGTTGTGGTTTGTAGACACCTTCGACAAATCGCAATCTAGTATACAACACAACTACCCGTGTGATTTCATGAATGTGAAAGAAAACATTCTTTTTCTGAGGAATAAGTGAACAACTACTGGTGAGGATGAAAAAACTGACAGAACAGAACTAGGGAAATGTATTCACTTATACGACGAAACAAGCGCTTTCAAAAAAAGAAATAAAAAAATCTTCGTCAGTTGCAACAAAAATAGATGATAATAAAAGAAGAAGGAAGCAAAGAAGAAGACAGACAAGAAGAAGCTGATGTACTTTTTGTTTGTTTGTTGTTGTTGTTAAGAATGGATACACAGATTTAAAACGAAATGACAAAAATTAAGAAGCTTTTTAAGTGGGCAGATCGTGGCAAACACTGAACTTCAAAGCAAACAAGATCTGCCAACAGTATGTCGGTCGTTGCTTTTCGTACAACCCACACTATGGTTGTTGTTTTTGCCAAGCGAATAGCAAGGCTCCCAAAGTAGAACAGGTTTTCCCATACGCTACTTGTAACAATCAATCGTTTGTTGTTTTGTTTGTGGACTGATCCATTATAAAGCTGATGTTACAGTTTGGAAAAGTTCAATTGTAGGGGTTGATGTGCAAGGTGTTTGGGTGGCTGAAGTTCCCTCAACCAAGCGAGTGGACGAATTTTCCCCATGCCACCCTATGTGTTTGGCTCAATGAAATGATGGCAAAATCATTTTGACGTCATTACGATATCAATAATTTGACGCAAGATTATAGAAAGGAGAAGGAAGAGTCGAAGGAAACAATGGCTCTAGAAGTAGTTACTGATGGCAAGAATGACACAACTGAACAGAATGGCTAGGAATATGTATACAACAAGAGAACACGGGATGGGACATGAGTTTTGTTTTGTGTGCCGCCTTCTTTTGTGTTAATAGATAATAAATACATTCTTTCATGTGCTATTATAAGGAGCAAATAGCCCGTTGAACGAAAGCAACGAAGAACTGAGACTGAAGCAGTGGTGTTTATATCTTCATAGTTCTTTTCCATTTTTTCAAGATTATGCAACAAAGCAGAGATAATTTGGAATTACTACCATTTATCTTCGGAGGACCGAAATAAAAAGAACGTTTAGCTCGACTGGCAAGAGACCGACAACGTAAATACAGGTCGTGGCTGGTAAACCTGGGTGACCAGGTGGAGAGAGCGGTGCGCAAGGTTAGAAGTCTGCGATAGGAAACTGGCAAAGCTGTTACTGGACAAGTAAAAGAAAAGGTTCCTGATACTTCTTTTATGATTGATAGGAGCAGTCTACCGGAACCATATGTTTAAATATTCTACTAAATACTACCTGGATCTGGATCTGGATTTGTACATTGCAGGGACGATTTTTGGCCATTTTTGCAACGGAGCTGGGAGAGTGCAATGCAAATATAATATTCTTATTTAAAAAGAATAGTCTGTGTGGTTTTACAGTCCCTATTTCAAGTATTTAAAAACTATCTAAAGCGCATTTCTGCTCTGACTGCCTATGTGCGGGGGGCAGCCCCTTGTAGTACTGCCCACTGCTGATGAAAATGCAGTGACAGAGTCTACTGTGACTACAGTATCGTCAGCCACAGTTCTTACGAAGAATGAGTTTTTATACTGCTCAGTCTTGCTGTCTGGAATTTTCAAGCCACAAGAGTTTCGAATTTCTTGTCTGGCGATGGTGTTGTCATAACTGCAGTCCTTAAAAGTGGTCGGACGTATTCTTCTTCGACTTCTGTCTGCTGGTGTCAAGAAGTTTTCTGGCGGCATGGCTAGGATGTGGCCCTTCACAATCTTGTAGAGGGTTGTCAGCCGTTGCTGCTTCCTACGTTCCTGCAGCGGTGGCAGGTTTAGCTCCTGGAGCATGTGTCCCACACATCCTGTCTCTTGTCCTGTAGTCTCTCTTGATGAATCTGTCTGCTTGGCGTTGTACCCTCTCTAGACGGTCTACATCCTGCTTCAAGTATGGATCCCATACTGTTGCGCCGTATTCCAGCGAGGACCTGATCAGTGAGATGTATGCCAAGCACCGACAAGCTCCTGTCGCCCTTCTTGAATACACTAGAAATGTTTGCGGTCAGCCAGTCTGATGGCAGCTGTCCTGTTTGTACAGACCGACTGAAGATACAGCTCAATGCTGGGGCAATGGTATCTGTACACTCTTTCAGTATTCTGCTTGGAATGTTGTCTGGTCCACATGCTTTAGCTGGTTTCAGGTTTCGGAGAAGTTTCGCTACTCCTTCTGTCTTGATGACCAAGTCAGTTAGTCCTGGGTATGGGGCAGGTTCCATCTTGGGCAGCTGAGAGCCATCATCTTTAGTGAAGACAGAGCAAAACTGGTCGAGAAGGATCTTGGCCTTAGTGGTGCTGTCACTAAAGAGAGTAGTACCTTTCTTCAGGGGGGCTACCCCTGTGTTGTCTTGGCGTCTTGCTTTCACGTACCTCCAGAATGGCCTAGTGTTGTTTCCCTTCATTCCGTCTTCAATCACTCTGTTCACATACTGGTACTCTGTTTTCCTCATTTCTCTTCTACATTCTTTCTAGAAAAAAATATAGTTACTCCAGTTGCCGGTTTTCCGAGCTTGCTTGTAGAGCCTTTTCTTCCTTTTCAAGAGTTTTTCGATGTGGTGGCCAATCCATGGGAGGTCGGTATGTGGAGCGTTGATGGGATATGCTTCTTGACAGCTGACATTACTGTTGTCTTAAAGGTTTCCTACATGGTGTTCACATCTGCTCCTCCTTGGTCCACGTTCACTATTTTCTCTGAAAGGGGCTTCAGGTCTGAGTTGAGGTCATCCCACTTTGCTCTGGAGAAGAGGTAGTGGCGTCTTGGTTGTACCTGTTTGCGTAAGTGTGTGTCTCTGGCGTGCCACCGCCGGTAGGTTTTTCTTTTCATTATTATTATTATTATGGTGACTAAAATATTTCCCGTAGTAGTATCAGATCAATACTCTGAGAAAGAATTGTCACCCAAACACTCTGCACCTTGGTCCATCGCCGAGCATTATTAGTAAACGGTAGCTACAGGTCTCATCCACTATAGTGAAGTACACATAGCATGATTAGGAGATTTATTCAAAGAAAGACAAAATATTATTCACACAATCATCGGTTAAGTTGTCCGACAAATTATTAGTCCTGAGCAGATTACGTGCCTGAGACAATGCCATTGTCAATTGTTTGTAGGCCAAGTCTACAAAACCTTGTGTAAAACAACAAAATCTAATGACGTAACGTGCATTCCATGAATAGCTGCACCCGGGGGGGAGATCCCCAATTTATTTTTCGACCACTACAGTTATTCTTAAATTGCCGGATTTTCGACAGGACCAAAGCAGAAATTAATGCTACATAATAATCGCACATAAAACAATAAAAAATTCATGCACAGAATCGTTTTTTAATAAATATTTTTAGCCAAATCTGCGTGGGCTAGTCCATTTAAAACTAAAAAGCACACCAGCTGTGTAAAAACTCCGGTGTCAACAGCATTGTACCCACATTATGCTGATAAGTTATATCTCTAGATGTGGCAACATCCGCTGGCCAGTGTCAGTCCAAGTCATGCTGCTTGATGAACAACAAGACGTTCAAATAACACACAAACACAACTTAGACTTTCGCATAGGTCCACTGTGCAGTTGAGTTGTGTTGTCTGTTCGGATAGTCACGTGACAAGCTTTGCCCGGCTCGACTTCAGTCGTCTGTTCTCCACATTTTCTGTGAAGACAAATTTAAATCTGCTGGAGAAAAAAAAAAGGAACCGGCATAAAAAAATCAAAGAGGAGTAAGATATTTGCAGATTAAATGATTAGTTAATAGCATAGTTAATAGCATTAGTTAATAGCATAGATTTTGTTACGGACCAAGTCTCATGAGCCTGATTTGGAAATTTGCATTGAATTAGCACTTAGTTTGTAAGTGCGCGCGATTCAGTTCGGCAAAACAGAAAAACCGGTTGATTCCAGGTGAAAGAAAAAATGAAAAAAACTTAATTAACTGCAACAAGAAGACTACTCCCTCAATCATACGAAGAAGAAGTTCCTAATTTTCATCCGCCATGAAGGTCAAAGCACAACTGAGGCCAAACGGATCCGGGATAACGCATCAATATCGAAAGCGGGCCAGATGTACGGCAAAAACGGATCTGTTTAGCCGGAGGTGTGTCGGATCTGGCTTCGTTTAGGCCAAGCGGATCCAGGTCACTGCATCTATATCGGAAGCAAGGCATCTAAAACGGATCCGATTCGGATCGGTCGATGACCGTCCAGCCCGGAATAAACTGACTTGAAATGCCGGATGTGGTCTTGATCTGTTTCACCGTAGGCAGGTCGGATCTGGCTTCATTCAGGCCAAACGGATCTGGCATAACGTATCGATATCGGAAAAGAAAAGATGTAGATAAACGGATCCGATTCGGATCGGTCGATGACCATCAGGCCCAGAATAGAAATGCCGGATGTGGTCCAGACCCGTTTCGCTGTAGGCGGGTCATATCTGGCTTTGTTCAGGCCAAGCGGATCCGGCATAACGCATCGATATCAGAAGTGGGCCAGATGTAGAAAAACGGATCCGATTCGGATCGGTCAGTGACCATCCGGCCCGGAATAGAAATGCCGGATGTGGTCCAGATCTGTTTCGCCGTAGGCAGGTCATATCTGGCTTCGTTCAGGCCAAGCGGATCCAGCATAACGCATCGATATTGGAAGCGGGCCAGCTGTAGAAAAACGGATCCGATTCGGATCGGTCGATGACCATCCGGCCCGTGATACAAAAAGGGACGTGGTCCGGATCCGTTTCGCTGGAGGCGGGTCGGTTCTGGCCTCGTTCAGGCCAAGCTGATCCGGCATAACGCATCACAATATCGGAAGCGGGCCGAATGCACAAAAACGGATCTGATTTGGATCCGATAATGAGGATCCGGGCCACTTCCAGTGCCGGAAAAAAGCATCCGATCTGGATCCGGCAAATCAGATCCAGGCCGATTCCGGCTGGCCGTTGGCCGTAATGGGCCATAACTGGCCGCATCCAAAACGGATCCGGGCCTGATCCGGCATGTTTACTGGGTTGGCAAACTGGGGAAAATACAAAGTGAGCTGAAACCTTTATTTGGTTTTTATTATTGATTTTTAGTTGTAACCACGGATCATTTGACACAATTACTTCCTTTCACATGGGATTTCATAGAGAAAGGGCAGCAGTTGGTCTGGGGCCAAGTGGGTTGAGGCTCATATACTCACTCAAACATGACCGTTTTTACTATATATTTTCTGACCTGCTGATCGATCCCCACTTAGCTTGATAGTACTTCATCATATGTCAGAATGTCATGAAAAAAATTAGAGTGCTTTGGTCAAGGTCAAGGTCACAGTTTAAAACTTCACTGAATGTCCTATATTTTCTGTACCACTGACTTATCTGAAACCAAACTAGCATGCTGATATACTGTATAACTAATAACTGGATTAAGTGAAACACAGTGGACATCTACCGACAACAGTAACACAGTGACTTACAGTGTCTCGGCACTCAGAGGGATGGGGAGGGGGGGGGGGGGGGGTATTTTGTGGCACAAGGTTACAAACCTTGTTACATAGTGTAAGGCGAAAGAGGAACAGAAGCAAAGATGGCAGCTGGCCTGGCAATATAGCTGATGTGTAACTAGTTCTGTCTGCAGGCATTATTTGGGTGTTATGTATCTCTCTCTCTCTCTCTCTCTCTCTCTCTCTCTCTCTCTCTCTCTCTCTCTCTCTCTCTCTCTCTCTCTCTCTCTCTCTCTATATATATATATATTTACAAATCAAGTACGTTTTTTTTGCATCATTTTATTTTATTTTATTTTATTTCTTCTTTTTTCTTCTTCTTTTTTTCTATGAATATTTGTAAAAAAAATAATAATAAAAAATGGTGCAATTGAAATACTTTTGGGGTGTCAGTTTGAGCTACTGATGGCTCAGGCATGTGTGTTCACTCTTTACCGATGAAGACCACAAAAGGGTTGGCTCATGTCTTTGTTGTACTTCTGCCACACATCTTCCTTGTACGTGACCTGTGATACACACTGGGCACAAAATGGCAGCATTCATGGTTCTGTTTTCATGACTTTCAGAGGTCAGTGTTTTAACAAACAGGAGCAGAAATCCACTGCTGAAGTACTGAGGGTCTGTTGATAAGGCTTGTTGCGTTTCTTCAGTTCACTTCCCCTTTAACGTTGGATGCTGTACGTGCATTCATTCCCATGATTCAATTGGACTTCAGATGTACCCTATGGACAAGCCAGTGCGAGGGATATGTCTGCTGCTGAGCAATCAGGATTTCAAAGAGGCGAGAGCAAACAGTGTGGAGCTTGCTGACAGAGAGGGGACAGACAAAGACCACGGTTCACTGGAGACCCTCTTCACAAAGCTCGGCTTTTACGTTATCCTTCAAACTGATTTCTCTGCCCAGGTGAGAGATTTTAATTGATGTCAGCTTTTATAGAGATTCAAAGGCTTGTAGCTAAACACCAACAATTTTCACACTTCTTGTCATTATAAATTATGTAAGCATGGATGATTACTGTTCTTCAAAGTCTTTGCTGCTGGAAGCACGATGTGTGTGAAGTCAAGAATAGTTGATGTCATTCTCTTCATTGCATATTAATATATAATGTGAATGTCAACCAGGAATGCATGTCCAGTGCATATTACTATTAGCAACCAGTCTGACAGTCAACCAGGAATGTATGCTCAGTACATTTTAATCATTACCCTGATATTCAAGCCAGAATTTCTGTTGTCGTTGTTGATCGTTTTTATATAGTCTGACACTGTGACAGTTAACCAGTTCAGTGCATATTATTAGTAATCAGTCTGATATTCAGCCAGGAGTGTATGCTCAGTGCATTTTCGTTACCTTCATATTGAAGCCAGAATTTGTGTTGTTGTTGTTGATTGCTTTTATATAGTGCTATTCTCCACTCTCGAGCAGACTCACTGTGTTCGCATGTGATTCTGCATGAGTGAATAGCTTTTTATATGTAAGGTGCATGCTTATTTAGCTGTAACCTGCCACCTGCACTTTTGGCAGAATGACTGGAGTCTTTTACGTGCTACTGGGGTAACAGAGGGGGTCTTTCGCTCTAAGCACTGAGCTATCCCCGCATCATATTAATTATATCTCCCCCCCCCCCCCCCCCCCCCCCATAAAAAGAGGCATGTGCCTATGCATTGGGTATCAATGTGACTGACTGACGTCCTGTTACAGAAACCTTGTTTTACTATCGTGGGTGGTACTGTGAGTGAGACCTTTCAAACTTGGCATGGCCATAGGCTGGCTTGAGCAGAGGCTGGCATGAGCTCTACCATTTCAGTGAAGTTGGAATAACCATGACCTATTTTGAAGCTACAACATCAGAAAGAAAGTGATCGTTTTTGAATAAGTTTTGATTTGAAACTGCATGGCTGGTACTGACAGTGACCAGATGTTGTGCAGTGTGTTTTTACAGACCGAACCTGGACAGTCTAGGAGGTCTATGAAGTTTCCAGCCTCACACAAATCTTAGTGTTTGCATATCAGAAGCTTTTCTCACAGATCTGAAAATCTACACCATTGTACTAGTGCCAGTGACCTTCACAACATTTCAGGGTCACAGCAGTGCCTGGGGGTGAATTGCTCATTAGGAAGTGTAATACAGCAACAATGTAAATATGGTAGCACTCAGCACTGTTAACTGGCTGTGCCCCCCCCCCCCCCCCCCCACCCCTTTCTCTCCTTTGGCCTTGACTTGTGCTGCTGTTCATATCTTTGTGGAGACAGCCTGGCAGGGTACTTACCCTCTTGTTCTTCAAAGCCTGTGCCATTGGAAACATAATGTGTGTACAGTCAAGGGTGATTTATTTCACTCTCTTCAGTCTGTGTGGGGACAGACAGGCAGGGTATTGTACTCACCCTCGTGTTCATATGTGTGTGGGGACAGGCTGGTGGGGTACTCACCCTCATGTTCATGTCTGTCTGGGACAGGCTGACAGAGTACTTACCCTCATGTTCATGTCTGTGTGGGGAAAGGTTGGCAGGGTACTTACCCTCATGTTCATGTCTGTGTGGGGAAAGGTTGGCAGGGTACTTACCCTCATGTTCATGTCTGTGTGGGGAAAGGTTGGCAGGGTACTTACCCTCATGTTCATGTCTGTGTGGGGATGGACTGGTGTGGTATTACCCTCATGTTCATAACTGTGTGGGGACAGACTGACGGGGTATTTACCTGATTGCTGTTCAGTTCTGTGTTGTTCTCATATGTGTGGGGCTGGGTGGGCCGGGTGCTTACTGTCTATTGATTGGAGCACAGTTTCATTGGAATTTCATCATCTTGTTCCCAGAAAATACTGGAGGCTGTTCAAGACCAGTGCTCACAGGATCACGCAAATTACAACTGCTTTGTGTGCATTGTTCTGAGCCATGGAGAGCGAGATGTCATCTATGGAGTGGATGGAAAGACAATCTCTGTGCTTGAACTGAGAGATGCTGTTGTATATAACTGCCGCACACTCGTTGGGAAACCCAAACTGTTCTTCTTTCAGGCGTGTCGAGGGAGTGAGTGTTGTTTTTATTCAGGCATGTCAAGGGAGCGGGTGTTGTGTGCATTCAGGCATGTCAATGGAGTGAGAGTTGTATTCATTCAGGTGTGTCAAGGGAGTGAGAGTTGTATTCATTCAGGTGTGTCAAGGGAGGGAGTATTCTCTTCATTAACTTGTGTTTAAGGGAGTGAATGTTGTCTTCATTTGTTCTTTATTCATCCCATATTGTTACAGAGGCTTGAGACCACTTTTGGCATTTTTGGCATTGTGCTTCGCTAGTTTGCATCCTACTTAGAGGGCCATGAACAGTCTGTGATAGTTAACACCATCTTGTCCTCTCCCCGTCCCTTCCGCAGAGTTCGGTTCTTGGACCAATCCTGTTCACACTGTACTTCCAGCCCCTCTCTGACTTGATACGTCGTCATGAGTGTGGTTATCACATACATGCTGATGATACCCAGTTGTCAAAGGGGGCTCCTCCCAATCAGTTTCACTACATGCTGATGATACCCAGTTGTCAAAGGGGGCTCCTCCCAATCAATTTCAGTCTCTTCTCTGTAATATCCAGACCTGCATTGAAAGTCTTGTAGGCTGGATGTACAGTAACAAGCTCAAACTAACTGCAGAAAATACCAGAGTTCTTCCAGTTGCCTCTACCTTCCACCTTAGTTAGGTCAGCAGAGATAGTGCAGACACAGGTGGCAAGCGCATACGTTTTAAATCTTCAGTTAGAAACCTAGGAGTAAGTAACTTTGGGTTTTACGTGCAGTCAACCATTACGGTTATATCAGGGCAAGTTATATTCTGTTATCACACAGTAAATGTTTTTAAAAAAATACGTAATAAAACTGATATATATATGGATTTTAAAAAGAGACTTAAAAAATCTGAAAATTTACATCTTCCAAAAACATTTATTGCTTTCAAATAGTTAAAAGTCTTCCATTGAAATCTCTTCAGATAAAACATGCAGTGATTGGGCTGTAAAGTGTCTCTCTCTCATTTTAATATATCTGAACAAGTAAGTAAAATATGTTCTTCTTTCTTTCTATTCTTTTTCTGCCAGGCACATCATTGTGGGACTTTTATTCATATGCATCCGTCCATTAACAATACATTCGCTCACTGATTCAGCCTCTTTGGATGGCTCTATCCCCGTCATATCCACCACGCCTGAGGGTACTGGATAATGACCAGTGCACATGGCTACTATAGAACACAATTATTTTTTGCATACACATAAACAGAAAGTTAGAACAAAGGAGAAGAGAGAGGTAAGGGGTATAGTTGACAAAACCATATCAGCCTCAAGACAAATCGCAAGATTACGTCTAGGTAAAAAAGTAACTGTACAATGCCCATTCCTTATTAAAGTTGGCTGTACTGTCCTTTATAACAGCGTTGCATTTTTCGACCACAAATCTTTGTTTAACAGTTCTTACGGAAACTTGAATCAGTGGCTTACCATAAGTTGTTTTGGCAAGGGAATATGGTATTTTGCAAGAAGAATAAACAGATCCAAAATTCTGTCAGTATGCACGTTAGAACTGTTGTAACCAAAAATAACAAGTTCCTTCGGCAGCCTGAACTGTCTACAGTGGGAAATTTTTGTATAAAGCCAGTCTACAAAATATAACCAGAATACCTGAGTTTTAGAACAGTCCTAGAACATACATTCTAAAGTTCCATCGTCCGCTTACAGAATATACATATTGCTGAATTCACAACTTTCATAAAAACAAAAGGTGCTGTGAAGGCATAATTCTGTATATCAATCTGTACTGAAACCATCTCAGATGTGTATCCTATGTGGTTTTAATAATGCGTCTGAATACCGTACGCGTGTCAGTGTGAATGTTAAGATTATGTGACCATTTTTCTATGCATATAAATGTGCTTAGCACCACCTCCTCACATGCATTTCCATACACATACTTCGTTAATATTACAGTTTTTTTTCTTTTCTTTTTTTTCTTTCTCAAATTCAAGTCCACGTCTAGCTTGGTAATGTCTAACTGAGCGTACAATGCCTTCATATAGCATGAAATTCATAGTGGCATCAGGGTACTTTGCTTTAAAATCTTCATAAGAAAGATATCCATTTGGTCCCAATAAATGACCAACAGAGACGATACCACTTTCTATCCAGTTTTTAAGGTAAATCACCTTTTTGCCTCTGCATATGTTAATGTTATAATGTAAACGCTCAGATGCAAAATCATGGAAAGAAACCGGAACACATCTGTAGCAAAGATTCCTGTAATGTTTGAATACATCAACCCCAAAACAATTGTTTGCTCTCAACCCCAAAACAATTGTTTGATCACCTTTTTGCCTCTGCATATGTTAATGTTATAATGTAAACGCTCAGATGCAAAATCCTGGAAAGAAACCGGAACAATTCTATAACAAAGATTCCTGTAATGTTTGAATACATCAACCCCAAAACAATTGTTTGCTCTCAGCATAAGAATATTTGCACGTTCTCTTCCTCTGTCCTTTATCAATTTAACGGCTGGACATAATGCATTCAGGATTTTTTTTATTTTAGCATCATTGGTGAGGATTCTCTTCCAAAACAGCCAACACACTTTTCACATCAACCATTTTAAGTCCGCCTGCTTCGTATGTCTGGAACATCAACGTTATTTTTATTCTATCTCTTTAGTTTCTGTCCCCAAAAAATGGGAAGAAAAAAAGAGAATAAAAACAAACACAGTTTATTCAAACCATCTAGATGTGTTTCATTTGGATCAGGTAGATTCAGAAATGCATGAGTTAGTTTCGACAAAGCCAGTGTTTTTATAACTGTGATTTTGCCGAATGGGGTAAGTTGTCTTCTTGCCCAAGCATTTAGCAATTTTCTCATTTCTACAAGTTTATTTTCATAATTCAGAAGAACTATTTCTTGGATATTAGTAGAAAATATAACACCAATAACTTTGAATGTGGCAGGATTCCAAGTAAAATTCAATTCAGGCATAAAAAATTAGTTTTGGAATTTCTGAGAGGTCCTATCCAAACTGCAGTGGATTTGTCATAGTTCAGCTGAAGGCCGACATTGAAGCAAAACATTGTAATACGTGTATACATTAATAAAAACAATCTCTTATACCATCTAGAAAGAAGCTTGTATCATAAGCGAACTGAGATAACACAATTTCCTCATCAGCGATTTTAATGCCCTGAACAGAGTTACTTTGGCGAATCATAATGGACATGATTTTGGCACATATCAAAAACAAAAATGGACATGGAACCATTCAGAATATTGACCATTAAGTGACACACTCTTTGGACATGGAACCATTCAGAATATTGACCATTAAGTTGACACACAAGATTCTTTGGACATGGAACCATTCAGAATATTGACCATTAACTGACACACAGAACTTAATGTTACAATAAAAAGTTGATATCCATTGTGTAATACTACTACCAAAGTTAAATTTAATCAACGACTTTTTGATAAATGATCACGCCACACTATCGAAAGCCTTCTCAAAGTCAACCATGAAGAGAAGGCCACGTACATTATGCTTGCTTGAATAAAGAAGAGTGTCGTATAGCAGTCTAATATTTTCTCCAATAAACCGCCCTTTAAGAAATCATTTTTGGTCTTCATATATAAGCTTCGGTAAGACCGATTTTAAGCGTTGTGCAATGCAAGATGAAGTAATATTGTAGGGTATGTTTAGCAGAGTAATTGGTCTCCAGTTTTTCAAAAGGCTCTTATCTTTACCTTCTTTCGAAATGCATGTTATTACACTCTGCTTTTGAGTTACTGACATTTCCCCCTTTTCAAAACCATAATTTATTGAGCGCAAAAGAAACATGCCTACATCTTTGGAGAAAAAAGAAAAAGAAAAAGAAAAAAATCTGCTGTATAACTATCAGATCCAGGGCTTTTGTCATTATTTAATTTTTTAACAGCAGATGAAAGCTCTTGTATATTGATGAGCCCTTCTAAACTATCTCGCTCTTCACTTGTAAGTGTTGGATGATCTAAGTTTTCATCAATAGCTTCATCTAGAATATCTGCTTCATTCGAGGCATACAACTTTTCTTAAAAGGATTTCGCTTCACTGGTTATTGATTTACTGTCGACCATAATTTCTCCATTGTCTTTTTGTATAAAACACATGGACCTCTGTACAAAATTTCTCTTTTTCCAGGTTGCAAAAATATTTCGATTTTTTTCTCACCATTACCAGTCCATTTTGCACGTGATCTGATAATCATTCCATCTACCTTTTTCTGTCTTATTTCAAAAAGCTCTTGTCTTTTTTGTTCCAAAAGTTGTACACTGTCTTCGTTAAAGTTCTCTTCAATGAATTTAATATCCGTCATCTTTTTAGTTTCTAACTTTGCCATTTCCTTTTTCTTGTAAGTTGCATGGGAAATGCATTTCCCTCTGATCTCTAACAATATCATTTCAAAGAAGAGCTGGTCATCAATTATCAGAGTAAGATCTTCATCACGAATCAAGTGTGTATTCTCTTTATTATAAACTGGAACAGCGTACTGGCTTTTTAAGTCCAGTATTACCTGTTTGGCCAGGTTTACAAAAACAATGTCTCTTAACAATGAATTGTTAAACTTCCAAAAAGGGAAGTTTAAGTCTTTTTACAATATCGGTTTTGAAGGTTAGGCACACGAGCGAGTGGTCTGAACAGTAACCTGGAGTAATACTTACACTTTCAGTAACACAATCAAGCTGTTCAGAAACAACAAAATAATCCAGTCTGCTCTGCTGGGTACCATTAAACCTTCTCCGTGTGTACTTTCTAACATTAGGATACAAACTTCGAAAATTATGAACAACATCGCATTGCTCAATAACCTCTTGTATCTTCCCTCTGGATCTGTTTCTATAAATATTGGAAGGATGATTGGTATCAAGTTTGGGATTTAGAGCAACATTCCAATTGCCTCCGACAACAATCAGTTCATTGTCAAAAGATGTAATCTTATTGAACACTTCCTGAAAGAATTCGGGGTGATCCCCATTACTGAGCCCATAAACATTTCCAAGAGTCATACGCCTGTTGAGAAATTCGATGTCAATCAAAATGTATCTACCCAATTCATCTCTGATAGAACTTTGAATTTTATACTTAAAGTTATTTTTAAACAATACAACCACCCCTCTGCTTCAAGTATGGTTTCCCGCAACAACATATTCAAATCCCCACTGTGATCTGATCAAAATTTCCTGTTCAGTCTTCCAATGAATTTCTTGTAATAAAAATATATTACAAATTTGTTTTCTAAGAAAGTAAAAAACATCCTTTTTCTTTTTGAAGTTCCCTAGCCCATTAGCTTTGAATGAATAAATATTTAGTTTTTCGTGTTCAGCCATAATAATAAACAAATCGTGTTCGTAACACTCTTGCACATGTCATCGGCCCCGCAACATTGAGCACCAAGGCTGGACAGCATAACAAACCAGTGACACGTAAAACACGCTGCACTTCTCGCCTTGCCAGCAACAGATCACTAAACATGCCACATTACTTATACCAGCCTACTCCATGCAGTGGAAATAATTTCACAAGTACATTCACATAATATAACCATGTTTTTAGCTTTCGGTCGGCAAACAAGTACAATGGCTGTATGACACAGATGCTAAGAAATGGACACTGATCACAGGGAAAATAGAATGAACGGGAAGCACTGTATGGCGACATTTGTAAATGAAAGTTTGACCCCAAAACCAAGAACGGATACAACACTCACATTAACAAAATATATGCAAAAAACAAAAAACAACACAACATGAATAGACTGCAGCAAAAACAAGCACATAAACCCATACGCCCGCAAATATACAGGAAGAAAAGGTTTCTCGATGACAAGCTCACGTGAGCAAGCAATGCAGAAGAGAGAGAGAGAGAGAGAGAGAGAGAGAGAGAGAGAGAGAGAGAGAGAGAGAGAGAGAGAGAAAAAAAAAAAAACACACGCCATAAGCGTGCAACTTGCAACACGGGAGAGAAAAACCTGTCAATTTCGTCACAATCAACACTACAACAAAAATATCAGTATACTTCATGGGAAGAGCGTGTGGTGGCGGGCTTTACGTGTGCGTGTGTGCGTAAAACACGACAGTAAGGCTCGTCAGCTCGCAAAACAACAACAGAAAAACGGTATGTAGGGCGCACCCCAAGAAACAACAAAATTATGTACAAGTAATGCCGTCCAGTGTTATCCATTGTTCTTTTTGCTCCAATCCGTAGTAATTAAGTCGAAAAAAGACACACGAAGAGCCAGTTAAATGCTACTCCACAGTATGCATACTAGAGTGTTTACAGTCAATAACAACGGAGCAAAAACCGACTTCAGCATGCGTAGGCCTACTTGATTCCCTAATTCCTACTGACGGTGCGACAAACACTGGCATACCCATGAGCAAAACCCCATAGTTGAATCCTGCCTAACGGCCTATCAAACCCTCTGTCCCCACGCACGCAGACCTGCTGGGAAAAGTCTCTCAGGACCAGCTTACTTGGGCAAGCAATAATGCAAAGGAATAGACATGCAACATGTAAAGCAATCCAACTGAGAGAAAAACAAAAGGGTTCAATGTCCACACGATCACTACAAATTAATGTAAATGTACTGACAGAGGGGTGCAGGAGAGGGTTTACCTGTTGTGGGTGTGTGTATGTGTGTGTGTGCGTGTACATGAAAAAAACAATACAAGGGACTCCTCAGCTAGCGGAGATCCGCCAGCTCGCATTGATCACCCCCCTCGCTCACAGTGTTATAATAAGCTACAACACAGCACGCGGTCAAAGAAAACTATACAAGGACAATCTCGAGAAAAACGTCCAGCCAAAAAAGGCATGCTTCTGTAAGGACATTGCCCTAGAACATACTTAAGAGGGGGGGGGGGGGGGGGGGGGGTCACACCCCAAAACACAACAGTGCATACAATTTGTACATAAATAGCGTCGAATGTTACCAACTGCCCCCCTGTCCCAGTCTATACCAACAACAAAAAACAAAAAAAGCACGCACACTCAAGAAGTTTCCTTTTAAATTATACAATAATAAATAAAAAAGGAAAGGGGGGGGGGGGGGGGGTAGGGGGCAGGGGGTAGATCTATACAAAAAAATTCATTACATAGAAGTCAGCAGTGTACGTGCCAAAGCCTGTATGGTTATATCAATGGCACACAAACTTTAGCGTCCCTAGGCCTACTTGATCTCCTTTCCTCATGAAGTGAGACAGCACAGACATATATAATTATAGTGATGAGCGAAAACTGAAACACACCGAACGTCTGAGCCTCTGCCTGCCTACATTTCCTTTCTTAGAAAGTAGGCCTCATTTGTACCGTATTTAATCATTACCGTCTTTCCATTTTTTAGTTTGACGAAAACATTTCTGTGCGAAGACCAGGAAGCAATGGTAAAAGAATGTTTATAAGCGTCTCTCGCCAGTTTAGCATCGGCTGATGTCAGGTCTTCCTTCGTCAGCCGAAACCCTTTTCCCTTTTAGTTTCTACCTGTCTGCGAGCACCTTGTCCCGAAGTTTCCTTGACTGGAATCGCACAATGTTGGTCCGCTTTCTGCCTGCCATCACTGGTCCAATCCGATGTGCTGCTTCCAGATCCTCCTCCTTGACCGGAACCCCGATCCCCTCAGTAACTATCTGGCAGCACGTTCTGGCGCAGTCGTCTGGTGTCTCCCCCGTCTTCTCCGGCACGTTGAACAGTCTGAGCACACTCCGAGCACCGCTTTCCGGCACCTTCCTCCAAATTCTGCCAGATTTAGTTACGCCACTAAAAGGGCACTCTTTATCTCCGCGCAGCTGTCCAGCGACGCGGTCAGCGCCCTCCGAAAGGCTCGGGTACTAATATGACTGTAGAAGCAATCTAGCGCCAAAGCACGCAGGTAAACATATGAAGCACCCACCCCGGGTAAAAAAAGAAAAGAGTTCCGTCTCAATTCAAACGATTATTGTTTTATTTGTGCTGGTGTAAACTTTCTTGGCGGCTATAAATGACACGCCTTGTTTTATTTGAGTTGTAACAAACTCACTACTGTTTGAGCATCAACAAAAAACTGCTCGTTAGCTGACAGTTTTCTGGATCCTATGGCGTAATTAAATACGGCAGTGGTTGAAGGAAGGATGTCGTAAACCAGTGCTTGGAGTTTGCAGTCTGAGGTTCCAGCGGCGATCCTGAGGTTCAAGGTCATTCTGGTCGCTGAGAACTTTAGTCACTCTCTGTTTTTGCTGTCGCAACTGCTCTTTAAGTCTGCGTTCTCCTTTTTCACCGCATCGATTTCTTCCTTCATATTGTCCATTCCTTTCTCATGTCAAAACACCTTGAGTCTAATTTGTCTATTCTCTCACTCATTTTTTTCAAACAGTTTGTCAACCTCATCTTTCAGTTGCCGAATATATTCTCTCCCAGCCATCTTTTCAAACTGTCTTTTGATTTCTTGTAACGTTTCCTGCATGGCCATGTATCCTGCCCCTCCTCTTCCTGAAATGAGTAGTTCGTGATATGTCCTCTTGCTGGTTTGCTTGATCGCAGGACTCGAATCACTTCCGATAACGTAGAGGGAGCTTACTTTCGTTTCGATGTTGACTTGTTCAGACACTTCAGTACTGTTACTTGCCATAATCCATCTTTCATTAAAAGCGTTCTCATCTCCCAAGAATCAAACACAGTTGCTAATTAATTCTCTCATAACTCCCTTACCTGAATGAAGTAAAAGGGCCGGAGACAGTTTGTCAGCCTTACCGTGACAACTCATAGACCCAGATTTTCGCTCTCTGCGCGTGCAAAGCACAGCCAACAATGAAGGCACGAATCCAATGGCGGTACACACAGCGTTTCACACACAATATTCTGTCAGTCTCCAACAACAATCGTTCAAAAAAGTACACCAAACGACTCGTCGTTATGCGACTAATATGCTGGTGTCAGCCACGTCAGAAATGAGATTATCAAAACTCTATAAACCGCAGTTAACATTCAATGTGTTCAATTGTTAAACAGTCATCGCATCTGATGCACATTCGTGGTTCATCACCCTTCAATAAAATAAAATAAAGGAATGAGTGATAAAAGAATGGCCAATGTGCAATCGGGCTATCACAGTCTCTTCTTTTCTGTTTGTCCAAGGACAAACAATGCACTCTTTTAAAATTGAAAATATTTTGTGTAATTTCTTTTCCAAGAGCTCATCCCACTCAGACTGCCACAGTTCTAATATATATATATATTTGTTTGTACGTTCTTTTGAGTCTAAGAAGGGGATGAGTTCAACCAAGATGTCACCAATGAGGGCATCCTTAGCAGCAGAATCTGCTGCCGAATTACCTCTAATGCCCACATGGCCAGGAACCCAGATAAACACAATCTTCTTCCCATCTCTGGTCAGAGTCATGTAAAGTTCCAAAATCTGCACCAAAATAGGATCGTCATACTTCAGGTTAAAAACAGCTTGTAAAGATGAAAGTGAGTCAGACAGTATCACAAATGATCTCCCTCTAGAGCAATAAATATGCTTGAGAGCCAAAAGAACAGCCTGCAGTTCAGCTGTATATCATCTGGAAGCCAACAAATAGGGAGTTAATGTGGTCTTGATTCAGGTGTGTCAAGGGAGTTAGTGTGTCTTGATTCAGGTGTGTC
Organism: Alviniconcha strummeri; assembly: GCA_963584105.1. Lineage (NCBI taxonomy): Eukaryota > Metazoa > Mollusca > Gastropoda > Provannidae > Alviniconcha > Alviniconcha strummeri. Next base: position 13,380,655 of record OY757555.1, read on the forward strand.
AAGGGAGTTAGTGTTGTCTTCACTGAATTGAGGCAATCGTTACAGAGAGCCAACGATTCAGCCACCGCTTTGGATCAGGTCCAGATCAAACTTTTAACACACCTCCCAAATTCTGCTCTATCCGTCCTTTTAAAAGTGTATAACCACCTGTGGGAATCTGGCTGTTTTCCGCCATCGTAGCGTGTGGCGGTAGTTGTCCCCATTCCCAAACCCGGTAAGGACCACTCGGATCCCGGTAATTTCAGACCTATAGCATTAACCAACTGTTTGTGTAAAACGATCGAGAGGATGATCAACACTCGCCTCACGTGGTCCCTCGTGCCGCAGGGTCTTCTTTTCGAGAAGCAGTGCGGCTTCAGGAAGAACCACAGTACGTTGAATCATCTCGTTCGTTTTCAAACGTTTATTAGAAATGCCTTCGTTAAAAAAGAACACGTCTTAACCATTTTCTGTGACCTTAAGAAAGCTTATGACACAATGTGGAAGTCTGGCGGACCTCAGGGATCTCGGTTTCAGGGGCCACCTCCCCAGGTTTATTCAGATCTTCCCGTCGGAACGTTCTTTCAAGGTTAGAGTGGGTTCCACTCTTTCCGAGCTGCACGAGCAGGAGATGGGGCTCCCGCAAGGTAGCATCCTGTCTCCGGCCCTTTTCAGATTAAAATTAACAACATTGTTAAAGCTGTCGTAAAGGGTACTGATTGCTTCTTGTTTGTGGACGACTTTGCTTTGTGTGTGAGTGGAAAGACGTTAAACAGAGTGGAGAGAGCTATGCAGCTGTGTGTAAACAGCGTTCAGAAGTGGGTGTCTGAGAACGGCTTCAAGTTCATCACCTCTAAGACGGTCTGTATTCATTTCCATCAACAGTACTTTTTTTTTCTTTCTTTTTCCCCAGACCCTAACATTCTGGGAAAAACACCTATAAATGTAGTCAGAGAAGCAAAGTTCTTTGGTGTTATCTTTGACACGAAATTTATTTTTAAAAATCACATTCAATACCTTAAAACCTCCTGTCAGAAGGCTCTGGACATTCTTCGTGTAGTGGGACATACTGATTGGGGAGCTGATCGTATCGTCCTGCTACGCCTTTACGGTTCGTTAGTCCGTTCCAAATTGGATTATGGATGCATTGTGTACGGATCTGCCCGTCGGTCGATTTTGTAACAGTTGGATCCGATCCACCATCAGGGCTTGCGAATTGCGTTGGGAGCTTTCCGCACATCTCCTGCTCAAAGTCTGTACATAGAAGTACATGAACCGTCATTAACTACTCGACGATTAAAATTGTCTTTAAACTATGTTCTTAAACTGAAATCCCTGCCGGAAAACCCAGCCTATGGGTCTTTGAACCCGAAAACACAAAATTATTTTAAGAATCGGAGTCAAAGGTTCCACCTCTTGGCATCCGCATTCTCCCCCACTTGAAGAATCCAAACTTAACCTAAATTTGGTAGACGATGCTCCCTCGCTGGACATCGTCTCTTGGAAACTTTCAGTTCCTGCAGTCCGTTTTGGCCTAACCAATTTAAAAAAAAAGATACAACAAACCCAGAATTATATAAACAGCTCTATTTACAACTTATCTCTGAATAATCCTTTATCAGAAAAAAATTCACCGACGGTCCTAAAACAGAGGAAGGAGTTGCTGCGGTGGCTGTATCCACGAAACGAATTAATAAACCTTTTACATGTCGGCTTCCAGACGACAGTTCAATATATACAGCAGAGTTGAGGGCTGTTCTTTTAGCTCTCAAATATGTTTATTATTCCAAAGAAAAATCATTTTTGATATTATCCGCGGGGGTCGCGCTGCCTTTTAGAGATTTGCGTCAACCGACGCGAAACATTACGTATTTTGCGTCAATGGTACGAAAAATGCGTACAGTATAGCCTAGAATTAATGCACATTACAAAGCCAAAATGATGAAGTAACCTGATTGTAGCTCACGGTCTATAACATGAGCAGACGAAAATAGTAAAAAGGTCTATCCGTGCACAAAAAATGTGGTAACATTCAGTAAATTTGCCGTTCACAGAAACATTTTGAATAGATCGGAACATCGTACACGGCATAATTTTTAAAGAAGAACTGCAGCAGACGATGTCGGCAAACCCAGTTCTCGTCTACCGCGGGATTTAGTAACGAGATGAAGTTGAATTCGAGGCTGCCGGCATTTTCTCTCATTCGTAATCGGTATTGATGCGTGTTTTGTTTTCGATTTCGTAGTCTTCTACCTTTGAGTAAATTTTGATAATATTACATGCTGACAAAGTAGGCATACTGCTTGGTTCCAAATTCGATATCTGGGATCGTGTCCTCCATTGATTGACCAGAAAATATCATTGGTCATTTCGGTTCGGCAAAATGTCTGGCCAGTCTCATACGGGAACCAATCTTCTTCCAGATCTATACGGGTTCGTTAGAATTCGGTTTCAAATTAAGCGTTTTCTTTCTCCGGAAAAGTATGCGAATTTTATTCACAGACAGGGCGCTACCGACTATAAGGCGCATGGATAAGAGTTTAGGAAAAGTTTCACCGTCTCCTTATAGTCCAAAAATTACGGTAGCTTACGGGGAGTTACGTGTTTAATTTGCTGTCCAGATTCCACCCTTCATTGACTGGACTTGAACGGCTGAGATGACACTGAGTTTGCAAGTAGATCTAGTGTTGATTGACGCGGCATCCACCAGTAAAGCTTAACTTGTTTAATCGGTGTTGTCATTTTGTGTACGGTGACGCAGCGATGTGGCTAAAATGCGTACGGCACCCGAAAAATGCAATATTTACGCAAAAATTTGCAATGAACGCGACCCCAATATCCGATTCCCTTTGATCGTTACAGTCAATATTAAACCTAAAATATGATCATCCAGCCTTAGTTCAGATTTTAGAATTATATACAGAAACGACAAGAGAGGGGAGAGAGATTGTCAAGTTCATCTGGGTTCCCGGCCATGCTGGCATATGGGGAAATTCGGCTGCAGATTCTGCAGCTAAGGATGCCCTTGATGCCCTCGGTTGAGCCATCCCATTATCAGACCTAAAATCACGCACAAATAAATATATATTAGAACTGTGGCAGGCTGAGTGGGATGAGTTCCCGGAAAATAAATTAATAAGATATTCCCAGTTTTAAAGTAAAAGTCCAAGGTTTTTAAGTATGCAAAATGACCGTCGAAATGATTGACAAATGAGTCACTAGTTTCAGATTTAATGAAGGAAAAAAAAAAGAGAAAAAAAAAGTTTAACTGGGTTTTTAAATGATTTTTTTTTCTGTAGGCTGGCCGAGACTACAGTCTTGGGGTCTCCATTAGTCACGTGACTTTCCCGGAAGTGACGTCAGTCTGGGGAGTCAGTGCGGTTGCCATCTTAGATTCTTCAGTAAACTGTGTATGCGTGTGGTCGACAAAAAGGTTAACTATGCCGGCCTACTGTGTTGCCGCGAACTGTAAGAAGTCGCAGACGACCCCAGGTATAACAATGCACGAGCACCCACGCAATCGACCCGTAGTGAGCCGAAAGTGGATTAAATTTATACAATTCAAATGAGCTGACTTTCTTGCTGCGCCGCATCACATCCATTTGTGTAACGAGCACTTCAGTGAGTGCGATTTCGCAAACCCTATGGAATACCGCATGGGGTTTGCTTCGAAGCTGACATGATGTTCCGGTACTCTTTCAAAATCCTGCCTGACAGGCTCAAACTGATACGGCTGTATCCTTGTGGGTCTCTCGGGCAGTTTCGTCTTCGGAGCTCGAGTTGCCATTTTGCAGCGACTCCCCAAAGTGACGTAGTAGGCATATGGTCACGTGATTTGGGCGTCATGGCGACGCTTTCGGTACAATAGAAAATGCCTTTTTTGGTGCATTTATAACCCTCAGATCACAGTTTCACCTACATCATCGTTCTCAGCGAGCTTTAACGGAAATCGTGTCAAAAATCACCCCTAACCTTGGACTTGTCCTTTAAAAGAATGTATTGTTTGTCCTCAGACAAACAGAACAGAAAAGAAGAGACTGTGATGGCCCGATTGCACATTGGCCATTCTTTTATTACTCATTCCTTTTTATTGAAGGGTGAGGAACCGCCAGTGTGCATCGGATTTGATAAACGTTTAACCATAGAGCATATTTTACTTACTTGTTCGGATTTTATTGAAATAAGAGAAATTACAGCTTAAATCACTGCGCATGTTGTTTCAGGATATTTCACCGGAGAATATTTTTGACTTTTTGAATGAAATTAATATTTTTGGAATAATTTAAATTTCAGATCATTTTTAGTTATGTTTGTGTTTTCACCTTTTAAGCATGGTTTTAAAACTGTATATAGACCCATTTTCAGACACATTATTAAAAATTAAATATATAATATGAGATGTGTATCACCCTGATATAACCGCACCGGCTGACTGGGCGTAAAACACCAACTTACCTACTTATTTACTTCAGGTGTGTCAAGGGAGTTTGTGTGTCTTCATTCAGGTGTGTCAAGGGAGTTAGTGTTGTCTTCATTCAGGTGTGTCAAGGGAGTTTGTGTGTCTTCATTCGCCCCCAAGGAGCCGGCTTCTCGCGCCAGGGGTGTTTAAACTAAGCTGCTCCACCCCTTTCACTCTTTTCTTATGTCTACTTTCTGTCTACCGGTCCTTTCAACTATATTTCATTGCAAAAATTCTCTCCACGATACCTCTGTTTTCATCTCCCTTGATACAGCTTATTTCTACCTAACCGGCCATTCTCCTGTATTTATCTACAATACAGCTCTTCTTTATGGAATCGAGTGTATTGTATGTGTTTCGGGCTATGACCCTTTAACCTTTCTTTCCTGTCCTTTTCTTTTTTGATTGGGTGGGAGTTTTATGGCCCCAATTATCTAAACTGTTAAAACTTGTGCACTGGGCCAGCAGCGTCCCTTCCCCCCCCCCAGTGTCCCTGCAGAGGCAGGTTGTTTGTTTACGGTTGCGGCCTGTGTTCATGTTTTCATCTCAGGGGAGAGCCTACACTGTTTCCTGGTTGGTGTAAAGTAAAAGTTATGTTATAGCAACCTCTGACTTGTGACTCTTCATCCATGCTTCCAACCTGCTTCCCTTACACCACACACCTACTCCCCTACTGAACCTGGCGCTTGCGAGCAGGATTGGAAGTAGAAGAGTCACACACTAACCGGGAGACAGTGTAAATGAGCTGATTTACAACTTCAACAACATGATCCAGTCCTTGGCCCGGTGCTCGCAGCCTGGCCAACCAAGCCCTCCAACACAAAGGAACGCTTCACGCGGGCATTGATGCAGCAGTACCTTCGACGGTTCCAGAACGGGAAGAATGGGATCCTCCGTCGTGGGCAGGCTGACCAACGTCGTGGTACCCTTCAACAGCAGATTCTGCTTAGCTCACTTCGGCCTGATGTCCCAAGAGAGGTCAGGGTCTACATCAGCAGCTGCGAGAGATGCACTGTGGTGCCATGCTTTACTTGGTACGGTCGTTCGGTAATGCCTTGTGTTTGTTAATGGGTTGCCTTAAGGGTCCCTAACTTGTTCAAACTTAGTGGCATTGCTTTAGATTTAGTATGTAATTTAACTGTCTTGTTATTTCTAGTGTATACCTTGCATGGCAATAGCCATTATGATTTAGCTTGTTTCCTTTTGCATGGACCTGTAGTGTGTTAATTGTTGATGCCGTTTTGTTGAGTTGAAGTAAACGTACGTAAGTTGCACAATTGCTTTTGATTATGTGGAATGGATGTGGCGTCTATTGAGTATGGAGTGTTCTGGTAGTCATGCTCGAGAAATGTTGAGGTATCAATTATATGTTGATTAACCTCGGGAAGGTTGCTTGGTACAAGCAACAGGGCGAATCGGGATTAATTGTATCTGTGTTGCATTTTGTATATGTGGATTTGTATGCAAATATACCCGCTTTATACGGTCGATTAGGGTTCTCAGTGAGTGTGACTACATCTCTGTTATTTGATTGTTACTCCATATCTGCCACAACTTCCATTTTTCATTTTCCTGAGCAGTGTGGTGACCCTAGTGTATATTTATTTCATCATGATCGAACTTTGATGGCTTGACTGCCAATCTGGTATTACTTAATAGCATTATATATGTTCATTTGAGTAGTAACAGGACAGGGTCCACATCAGGGTCACTGAGCGTTGTGTTGTCTGTGAATGAGAGTTTTGTTTATTACGAGTATACGTGTTAACCTTTATATAAGGCCCTGTATTTTCGTGTGTGCATTTCTCTTGCGAGACGTTTTATCGTACCGCGGGACCTTCACATAAGGCTTAGTACTGAAATCATGGTTTGAGATGGCAGACATCACTTGTGTAAGCCGTTCATGTGGTAAATGACATGCAATATGTAGTATTCGATTGTTGCAATGTGCGCTGTGTTGATGTTTCTTTTGTTGTTGTTTTCGAACATGTTGTTTTGAGGTCTTGTACAGCCAATTGTGGAACGTCCTCCATTTTATATCCCAGATGGCCTTAGGTTTTTGAAATGCAGTAAGAACAGCTGTTTCTTTTGGAGTTTTCATCATTAACGCAAAGGAATCCTCTTTTTCAGCCTTTTGTCCTGTTTCAAGTAATGCGTTCTGGGTCTGTCTGGTTTACTTGGCTTAAATGGGGTAACCATTTTGCCCTTTTACTGCAATGCAGTCATTGCTTGAAAAAATTTTTGAGAGTCGAGGTGGACGTCCTGGGCTGTCCGTCCTAACGAGCCTTCTGGTTTCCGTGGACGTAAAGATTTATTGCACCGTGCTTCAGCATTGGTCACAACTTGTCCCTAATATGTCAGCTGACATCTGAAGACATTAAGCATCAACTCATCATCATCACTGCCCCATCACATAGTTCAGGAGGTGTGTGAGAGTTGAGGTGGACGTCCTGGGCTGTCCGTCCTAACGAGCCTTCTGGTTTCCGTGGACGTAAAGATTTATTGAACCGTGCTTCGGCATTGGTGATGAGTTGATGCTTAATGTCCTCAGATGTCATGAGACATATTAGGGACAAGTTGTGACCAATGCCGAAGCACGGTTCAATAAATCTTTACGTCCACGGAAACCAGAAGGCTCGTTAGGACGGACAGCCCAGGACGTCCACCTCAACTCTCACACAGCTCCTGAACTATGATTCGGCATTGGTCACAACTTGTCCCTAATATGTCAACTGACATCTGAGGACATTAAGCAACACTTCACCACTACCGCCCCATCTTCATAGTTGAGGAGCTGTGTGAGAGTCGAGGTGGCTGTCTTGGGCTGTCTGTCCTAACGAGCCTTCTGGTTTCCGTGAACGTAAAGATTTATTGAACCATGCTTCGGCACTGGTCTCAGCTTGTACCTAATATGTCAACCGACATCCGAGGACATTCAGCATCACTTCATCATCATCACCGCCGCGTCCTTTTTCTCCCACTGTCCCTGCAGTAGCAGGTCATCAGTTAGTTCGAGCTGCTGCCTATGCATCCGATTCAAGGGAGAGCCTGTAAGTAGATATTTTTCTATGGCTTGTTGTTGTGTTGTTTCTCATTGATGTAAATGTGTATGTTGCCATGTTTACAACGTGCCTTGATTTTGGTTCCAGTATGAGAAATTTCGGCGTGATTGACGCGGCCTGGATGCAGCCATGGCGTCAGTGTACTTTGTTCGTGTGTTCAAATTTCAAGCCATTATGCTGCGAAGTGACCAGCGCTTCCATCATGTATACAGCTAATCCTGGTTAGCTGATATGTAGCTAGTATGTTATGTTGCCATTGTTGGAAGTTCAGTTGGAGTGATGCTTTGCCGATGAAAAGTTATTCCTCAGTAAAGTATGGTTCCTTTGCGCGGCCGTGCAGATCTCTGTGCGGCATAACTTATTTTTTTAGTTTCCTACCGATCTATTTTCTACATGAAATCAGTGGTATATCATGGCTGACACTTTGAAGATGTTGACTTCATAGTTGTCGAAGGTTCATTTTAATAGTTGAATATGTGGTTTAATGCCGAGGGCTGATTGTAAACTGTGAGACATGTTATCTCTGTTTTGATCCGGCTTTTGTATGGCCGAGTCTTGGGCGTGCAGACTTTCACTCTGCTTAGCTTGTAAACCCTTTCCGGGTCTTTGTGCGTGTACCTGGCCGGTGATGCGCGTCAGTAGTGCCAATTAGGTCTTTTTTTCTGTTCACTAACCGAGCAGACAGATGCAGCCAGAGCAGCAGCTTAGATTCTGTGAGCCGGTTTGGCCTAGCGGTAAGGCATTAGGTTGGTAAGCGGAAGGACCTCGGTTCGATACCGCTTCGGCTCTCCTTTCTCTTCAAAAAGGTTGTGGCTTGTGGACACTGTCCTGTGACTTTGTCCATCACTTCCTACTGAAACATTAAAATGGCTGTCATCGCTGCCTATCTTAATGCAGGAATCATTCTGATGGTGACAGTGTAGCGACAGGTATATAATCTCCATCTCCCTCTCCCCCCACCTCCATACCCCCTCATCCCCATCCCCGTCCCTAATAAGCCCTATGGTTTCTGTGGACGTTAAGCACCATGTTTACTTACTTACTTAGATTCTTGATACGCTGCCCGCGTCAGTAAGACCCTTGACATTCACAGATATGCTCTGCTAGTCAGTAACAGTGATGAGTTGATGCTTAATGTCCTCAGATGCCAGCTGACATATTAGGGACAAGTTGTGACCAATGCCGAAGCACGGTTCAATAAATCTTTACGTCCACGGAAACCAAAAGGCTGGTTAGGACGGACAGCCCAGGACGTCCACCTCGACTCTCACACAGCTCCTGAACTATGACAGTAACAGTGATGATGATGATGAATTGATGCTTAATGTCCTCAGATGTCAGTTGACATATTGGGGACAAGTTGTGACCAATGCCGAAGCACGGTTCAATAATTCTTTACGTCCACGGAAACCAGAAGGTTCGTTAGGACGGACAGCCCAGGACGTCCACCTCGACTCTCACACAGCTCCTGAACAGTAACAGTGATGATGAGTTGATGCTCAGATGTCATTTGACATATTAGGGACAAGTTGTGACCAATGCCGAAGCACGGTTCAATAAAATCCACATACGTAAGGTGTATGCGTGTTTAGCTGTAACCTGCCACCTGCACTTTTGGCAGAATGACCGGGATTTTTTACGTGCTACTGTGGTAACACGGGGGTGGAACGGATACCGAAATAAGAGTCAGCACAGAAAGTCGACCCTGGAGAAGAAAATTCTCCCGCCGTTCCAGCAGGGATTCGAACGCGCGACCTTTCAATCACGAGTCCGGTGCTCTAACCACTGAGCTATCCCTGCCCCCCAGTAACAGTGACATGCTGTAGCCCTTTTGTACATGCGTTGAGTAACGAGGCTGGAGCCGGTCAGTTTATGACTGACTTCCTCCCGCTCACGGCATAGTCCCAAGTGCCACCCATGTCACTGTCCGTCTCGTTGTGCTTAAGTGAAACTGCTGTAACAATTATCTCACTCTTCCTGTTTAGTTAAGAATTATCTTGGTAATCCATATTTTTCACTGTTACTTTATTTTATACTACTATATACTGGGAGTTCATCAGTTAATTGACTGGGCGTCTCTTGCATACTCACCGCTACACTGAGATACTAATCTTAAGTGCAAGTCATGCACACAATTTATATGCTTGATTATTAATCATTTTGTCACAGTTACCATCATTTATTATAGTAACCTACAGGTAAACTACGTGGTTACTGTATTTATTAGATAATTGCTGTTGTTTAGTCTTTACATTTGCTTTCATGTTCTAAATGTTTTTTACATTTGCTTTCATGTTCTAAATGTTTTATTTCCTTGTGTCTTTTCCAACATAGACACTATTTCCTGGTTGGTGCAAATAAAAGTTATGATACAGCAACCTCTGACTTGTGACTCTTCATTCGTGCTTCCAACCTGCTTCCCTCAATCCTCACTCCCGCTCCCCTTTCTTAGTTCTTCTTGCTCTCTGCGGTCGCCTTCAGACCCAGCGTGTTTGCCGTGCGCTGCATCCCGTGTCTGGGGAGGATGGGATCCTGGTGGCTGAGGTCCCCCGTGGGGTCCAACACGCTTCTTCGGCCCGGACTTTGTGTGTGTGTGTGTGTGTGTGTGTGTGTGTGTGTGTGTGTGTGTGTGTGTGTGTGTGTGTGTGTGTGTGTGTGTGTGTGGTTTGGTGTGGTGTATAGTATGTGTGTGTGGTGTGTGTATGTGTTGACTGGGCATAAAACACCAAGTTAATTTACTCACTTACAGGTATGTGTGATGTGGTGTGTAGCAGGTGTGTGTGTGTGTGTGTGTGTGTGTGTGGTACTGCCTGTGTGTGTTCCAGATTTTACAGACCTGTGTCGTGCGCACCTGTTGTGTGTGTGTGCAGAGCGGCATGACAAAGGGTACAGTGCTGTGGATGGATGTGGTGCAGCAGGGTTGGATCCCCAGTTAGCCTCTGTGGACAAAGAGATTGACCGAATTACCGACAGTTTCATCAAGATAAGCGTTGAGGACGAGACTGAAAGTGATGATGCCAGTCAGGGCCGTGTTTCATCTGAGTCTGAAGTCTTTGTGGCCATGGCGACTGTACCAGGTGTGTGCTCTGTCTGACGTCACCCTAATGTAAATGCCATCAGGAATTCAGATGTTAGTTACCCTTGATTTTGCAGAGTTAATGCAATTTGAGTGAATTAAACCACTCTGATTGCTTAAGAAAAAGAAAAAAGTTGTGGCATCTTTTTGTGGAGGGCGGGGGGGTGGGGTGGGGGGGGTTAGAAATGTTTCTTTGTTAAAGAAATCTACAAAGCAGACAGTGTAATGGAAGCAACTGTGAGCAGAGTTCCCAGCTGTGACAAGTGCTGAGCATTTCCAGTGGTTTCGTGGCAACATATGTGGCTTGTACACTGTGGACAAGACATGGCTCTTTCTCACCTTTGGCAGTGTTTTGGCCATAGAATATGTATCTACCTTGAAATTAAAAGACGGGCCACACACTGGATGCACACTTTGACTCCAGATTGCACTAAGTTATATATATGCTTTCAAAATCTGCAGGACCGGAAGGCCTGTGAATAATGATTTTGGTCATTAACATTTCAGGGAATTTATGGGGTGATGGAGAATCATCTGCTCTGCTGGAAAGATGTTAACCACTTTTTTCTGAATCAGTAGAAAAATTTACTGTCTAATTAGGAGTTTACAGATTATTATTTTTATATATTGGTTCTAGAAATGGTAATTCAAAAGATATATATATTTGTTGCATTTCATTAGTAATTGACACCTTTAACTGAAAATGTCAAATTTTGAGAGGAACACTAAAGCGCATGTAAAAATCTATCATTATTTTATCCAAATGCATTTATTTTTCAACATGATAATTTTTACTGGTTCATGAATGTTGTGATGAATAATTTTTTCAGATAGGCAAGTTAAATGTTTTCCTGTGATGCGTTTTGACTAAAATAACAGCTTACAAGATTTGTCTGAAGACTAATTAAAACCTTGTATTGTTGTAACTAATGGGGGGGGGGGGGGGGGGGGGGGGGAAGAGGGGGCAACAGAATTATATGACAGAAACAAAAAATGTAGTCAGGTGCAAAAATGTTTAATGGTTGCATAAAAATGTGTTCCTTGGATGTACCGGTTGACTGGGCGTAAAATACCAACTTACGTACTTACTTACTACTGTGTTCATTGGAAACTCTGAACTGGTTATACTTTTCTGTTTTGAAACAACAGAAATATGTCGTCGAAAAGCAGGTAACTCTGCCTGCATGGTTTTGCTTCCTGTTAAATATGACTTGCAAAGTGTTCTGGGTAATGTTTAATGGGAATTATTCATTTTTCTTTTTTTCTTTTTTGTTCCCAGAAGATTGAAGAGTTATAAATAAAGTAGGTATTAAAAGTATCAAAGAAAATCAAAACTGTGTGACATGGTTTTTATCAATCACCAGTGATATTAATATCCATAGGTGGTGTGTGTGTGTGTAATTCTGGTTTTCTTCTAGGTTTTGTGTCCTGGAGAAACAAGAATTGGGGGACGTGGTTCATTCAGGCTGTGGTCTTCGTATTCTCCAAACTGGCGTACAAGTATGATCTTCTGCGTCTCATGACCAGAGTGAGTATGGTGCTACATCAGCTTCGTCATGTATGCTTCTGGGTCAGTATCATTATGTTTGATTCTAGGTCATACTTACCATCTGTCATCAACCTCATCATGTATGATTTAAAGTGAACCTCATCATGTATGATGCTGGGTCGGCCTCGTCATGTATAGTGCTGGGTCAGCCTTGTCATGTGTGGTACTAGTTCATCCTCATCATGTGTGGTGCTAGGTCAGCCTCATCATGTATGATTCAAGGTCAGCCTCATCATGTGCGGTGCTGGGTCAGCCTCGTCATGGAAATTGCTGGGTCAGCCTCGTCATGTATGGCGCTAGGTCAGCCTCATTATGTATGGTGCCAGATCAGCCTCATGTATGTTGCTAGGTAAGCCAGAGCATGTGTGGTGCTAGGTCAATATCATGTATATTGCTAGGTCAGCTCATTATGTAAGTTGCTATGTCAGCCTCGTCATGTATGGTGCTAAGTCTGCCTCATCATGTGTGGTGCTAGGTCAGCCTACTGTATGGTTTGTCAACCTCATCCTGTGACCTGTACGATTTTGGGTCAACCTCATTATGCATGAGTGTTGGTCAGTCATGTTGTGCTGCATCTTGAGGTGACCCTGTGTAGTTGGCAGGATGTTAAAATATAGTTGCTAGCTAACTAACTAATCTCATTATGTGTGATGATTGTACTTTGGCCTCAGTATGCAGGATAATAATAATAATAACAGGGAACTTATAAAGTGCTTTTGGAAACTTAAAGCGCTTTACAACTTAAAGAAAAACACAGTGCACAAATACCCATAGTTATGCAAATCAATGGTATACAAGCGTACAAAACATACCAAAATTAACAAACATTTTCATACAAAGCATGGCAAAAACACATGCACTCAAGATTGCGCCCACACGCGCGTGCACACGCCCACACACACACGGCTGAGAAGGGCATGGGGGGGTGGGGGGGGGTGGGGGGTAAAGACCAGTTTGAAGGCAAGGGCTAGAAGAGCTGTGATCAAGAGCAAAAGAGAGACAGAGAGTTTAAGATTTGTGCGGCAAAAAAGCTGTTACTGGTCAAAATACTGTGTGAAGAGGTAAGTTTGGTATGGCTAGTTTTGAAGGCGGGGGAGTTGGGGGGTGGGGGTGGGGGTGGCTATGACGGAGAGCAAAGGGAAGAGAATTCCAGATTTGGACAGCAGAGAAGCAAAAGGCATGACCACCATGCTGTTTTCTTTTGAAGAAGGGGATGCAAAAGGTTCTGTCATCCGAAGAAGAGAGCAGAGGCTTAGAAGGGACATAGATCTGGACAAGTTCAGCCAAGTACTAAAGGGCAGTGCCAGTGATGATTTGATAGCAGAGACAAGCTATCTTGTGTTTAATTCTCTATTCTCTGTTGCTTGAGATGTTTTGCATGTTCTGCTCTATGAGATTTAAGTACGAGTTTGGCTGCAGAGTTCAGTACTTGTTGGAGTGGTTTGATGACTGTATGTGGATAGCCTGCCAGTAGGGAATTGCAGTAGTCTAATCTGGACAGGATGCACGAATTAACTAATGACTTGGTTGCATCTTCAGTGAGATAATGGTGAATGGAACTTGTGGGTCTGATTTAAGTGTATGCAGCCTTAAGCCCGTTCTTAACTGGGCGGATGTTTGTTCGCCGAACATACTTCGGACAGTTTGTTTCTTAATACTTCGGACAGTTCGTTTCTTAATTGCACCTTTAGTTCGCCAAACATGGTTCGGGCAGTTTGACGAACTTTACTTCGTTCTCAACTGGCTTGTAATGAGATGCAAGCTTTGGCCCGAACTTGCGGCAGACGCGCAGCAGACAGCATGATCGAAAATGTAGGCTAAAGTCAAGTCACGTCATGTCAATATACTTTAATCATCCATCACAGGGTAATTCAACTAACTACTATCTCATTATGGGTCCCCGAGACAATGCTGCGCCTCCCACAAGTCAACAAATTAAAAAAAAAAATCCCTCAGAAGCGAATGAAGAACCTAGCGACCCATTTAAAAATATATAAAAATGTTTAAATTTCTTCCTAATCCACAGGAGAGCTCTGCTCTCAGCCAATCACAGGCAATGTTCGTCGAAAAGGGCGAATGTTCCCAGACCATGTTGAGCGAAGCTTTTTGGACCCCAAATATAGCTTCGTCGCAGTTCGATGAATACTCCCACCTAGGTTCGCGAAGCAAAAGTTCGCCCAATTAAGAACCAACTAGGTTCGCCGAATACTCCCAACTAGGTTCGCGAACAAACATTCGCCCAATTAAGAACGGGCTTTACATGTTTTGATGATATGTTGTTTCATTGGAATATCGCTATCAAAAATGAAGCTGAGGTTGCGGACGGTGCCAGAAACTCAACATTGGTATTGCTGAGAGAGATTGTCTGTGGGTGTGGCAAGGTCGTGTTGATAGAAGATGATGATGAGAAATGAATAACTTCGGTCTTATCGTTATTCAGTTTGAGTTTGTTTTCTTCCATCCATAGCCCAATATCTTTGACATAATCTTGAAGTGAACGGACCAAGTCTGAGTAATTTTCAGGCAATTCAGAGTGATTGAGTTGTGTGTCATCTGCGACCCCCACGGAGCCGGCTTTTCGCGCCGGGGGTGTTTAAACTAAGCTGCTCCACCCCTTTTACTCCTTTGTTGTGCCTAGTTTCTGTCTACCGGCCCTTTCACCTTTATTTCATTCCAAAAACTCGCTCCATGCTACCTCTGTTTTCAGCTCCCTTCTCCTGTATTTCTTTGTACCACAGCTCTTCTTTATATAGTACTTCTCGCTCTCTGCGGTCGCCTTCAGACCCAGCGTGTTTGCCGTGCGCTGCATCCCGTGTCGGGTGAGGATGGGATCTTGGTGGCTGAGGTTCCCCGTAGGGTCCAACACGCTTCTTCGGCCCGGACTTCTCCTAGACGGGTGGTTGGGTTGGCCCGACCCAATCAATCAGCTGGTCGTGCTTTGCCCTAATTTCGATTTGAAGGCAGTGGCTCAGGGTCAATCAGGGGATAGAATTAAAGTCTTTTTTATCTCCCGAGTATATTGCGTTTTGAGCCCTGGTGCGCACTTGCTGGAGCCAGTTTCAGCTTGTGTGCATCCCCTTGTTGCACTCGGTGCCGGGTGTTGACAAAATGTAACGAATCATTACTGAATGTAACAGGGCATCAAAACACAAATCCATAAAAAGAGCACAGGATAAAGACACAGATACAGGCTCGGAAAACGTACTGTACTGTTCTCATAGTCGAATCGGCCAGTGAAGATCTTCCTTTATAGAAACTGTCTCCTTTTGCAATCCAGAAAGGTTTTCAGGCTATTGCTGGAACCCTGAAGAGCATCAAGAGGCTGAGAGACTGTTCCTTCTTGGAATACGGTAAGAGGGCCCAGGCCCAAAACCTGCTCCAGACAAACCACTTTGTCGACAGACCAGTCAGGGTTTCAGTTCACAAGACTCTAAACTCCTCTCGGGGAGTAATCAGGTGTCGGGGACCTTGCTGACATGTCGGAGGTTGAGATCCGGGACGAACTGAAGGATCAAGGTGTGGTTGAGGTTAACTGAGTGACGCTGAAGAAGAAGGGGAAGGCGATCCCCACCAACACTCTCTTCTTGACGTTCTGTTCTCCAGAACTCCTGAAAGAGATTACGGTCGGCTATCTAAAGGTGAAGGTGGCCTTGTTTGTTCCGAACCCGATGCGTTGCTTCAACTGCAACAGGTTTGGCCACACGAGCTAACGTTGCAAAGTTGCTGCGAGTTGTCCGGCCCGGCTGCGGAAAAGATAAACATGAAGGTCGGTGTGAGGGACCCAAGCTCTAATAGACGATCATCGGAAATCCAGGGGACTGCACTCGGGCATGGACCAGTATATATAGGTCCATGCCTGCGGCGGTCTAGCGCAGAGTAGGCACGCTTTTGTTGGAGGTACAGTGGGCACGTGGGCAAGATGACGGATACCCGTAAACAAAAGGCAGAAAGGGCATCAGAAATGCCGATCAAACAATCACTGCTCGCGGGGAATGTGCATATCGGATAGAAGGTTCCTCCAGGTGGTAGTCTAGTATAAATTATAATAGATCCATGCCTGTAGATCTCAAAGTGTCGCAGATCGGCTCTTCTCCGCTGCCCGACCTCCTTTCAGGGGACTTAGTCACTGAGAAAGGCGAGTGGACGCAGTGAAATCGCAGCTGGCCTACGCTGTGCAGATGAATTGAAACAAGAAAATAAATCAAGTGATAATGTAAGACGTCAAGCAAACTCAGTTGCTGTCATAATAATTTGCAAACATTAAATCGTACGATAACATTAATCAGTCATTATGCCTGCGTCGCTCGGCTAGTGCGACCTTTCTTCCCTTGAAAATGAAAGAGCTTTGGCCAACGAACATCTAGTACTCATTTGACGAAGTACTGAAACAAAAGATTTATTTTATTTGATTAAAAAGTGAGAGAATCTGCTAAATTCAGGCGTAAAGCCGCAACAACAGCAAAAAATAAACAAAAACAACAAGAAGAACCAACTTTCCAAGCATAACAAGGCTAAAAGCAGTCATAGTCCCGGGCCTACGACCTTTAGTCCAGCGAAATCGCTAGCCTAAATATCGGCTGTTTAGGCCCGAGGTTCGGCCCGGACTTTGGTGTAGTCCCGGTCCATGGTTACCATTTTTGGGCCATTGTCAATAGCCTTGAGATTTAGGCCGGCCTACCGCTTTAGGCCCAATTCATAGTTAAGGCCACTTGAAAGCAGTGATGTGCTAGATGCAGACTGGTCAGTGATTACCAAATGGATGCTGCTATTTGCAGCGCAGCAGTGCGAATTAAAGATACGTGGATTCTTATTGGCAGCGCGGCTGTGAGAATAGTGGCCTGTGGATTCTTATTGGCACAGCGGCTCTGCAAATAGTGGTCGGTGGTTTCCTTATTCGCACAGCTGTGAAAATAGTGACCCACCGTGCCGTATTTTTTGCTTCTGTTCATAGTTTATTAGAGCTTATTTTGAGAGCAGACCAACTTCTTACTTCTGACATAAATCCCTCTGTTGTCCCAAGGACTTAAGCAGACAAAAAATGTATCGCCCTGATATAACCACACTGGTTGACTGGGCGTAAAACACCAGTTTACTTACTTACTTACTTGTCCTTGGACAAATAGAAAAGAAGAAACTGTGATAGCCTGATTGCACATTGGCCATTCTTTTATTACTCATTCCTTTTTATTGAAGGGCGAAGAATCACCAACGTGCATCGCTTGTGATGAACTTTTAACTATTAAACATATTGTACTTACTTGTTCAGATTTGATTGAAATAAGACAGAGCCACTTTACAGCTCATTCACTGTGTGTGTTGTTTCAGGAGATTTCGCCTGAGAAGATTTTTAATAACTTTTTGAATGAGATCAATATTTTTGGGAAAATTTAAACTTGAGATCATTTTTGGTTATGTTCGTGTCTTACTTCTCTTTTTAAGTATGATTTTAAATTGTACATATACCAGTTTTAACACATACACACTTTTAAAAAGTAATATATGATGACAAAATGTGTATTGCCCTGATATAACTGCACTGGTTGACTGGGTGTAAAACACCAACTTACTTACTGTATACATTTTTTTTTGATCAACGAGCATGGTGTGGTCACCCTTGTTGGTGAGATACCGCACTGTAGAAATGACAGCTGTACTTTTCATCATTATTCTGAGTCTTGTGATCCTTAGTCCTGTTTGATTTCAGGTGAACCAACTGGTCAGCAGGGCAGAGACTAAAACAGGCTGCAAGCAGGTATCCATCTTTAAGTCATCTTTAACCAGAGACTTCTACTTCTTCCCTGGACTTCCACAGGAAACGGACATGGCGGTAAGTAAGTTGGTGTTTTATGACCAGTCAACCGGTACAGTTATATCAGGGTGATACCCATCTGATATTATATATTTAATTTTTAATAATGTGTCTGTCTTAAAATGGGTCTATATACAGTTTTAAAACAATGCCTAAAAGGTGAATAACACAAACATAACCAAAAATGATCTCTAATTTAACTTTTTCCAAAAATATTCATTTCTTTCAAAAAGTTAAAAATCTTCTCAGATGAAATATCCTGAAACAACATACGCAGTGATTTAGCTGTAAAGTGGCGCTCTCTTATTTCAATAAAATCCGAACAAGTAAGTAAAATATGTCCTATGATTATAAATCTATGGTTAAATGTTTATCACATCCGATGCACATTGGCAGTTCCTCACCCTTCAGTATGAAAGAATGGCCAGTGTGCAATCGGGCCATCACAGTCTCTTCTTTTCTGTTTGTCCGAGGACAAACGATACATTCTTTTAACACCAGGAATATCTTATGTAATTTATTTTCCGGGAACTCATCCCACTCAGACTGCCACAGTTCTAATATATACTCATTTGTGCGTGATTTTAGGTCTGAAGATTACATTGTTAATGTGACCTCCTCAGCCAGAAACCAAGCTGAGTCATCCATATAACCTAGTCTGCATTGAGAAAATCCTACTTCCCCTTCTCCTCACTAAGTTTGGGTTGGAGTAGCCGGCAGCTCAGGTTTACCAAGCTTGACAGGTAGCATCCTGTCTCCGGCCCTTTTCAGCATTAAAATTAACAACATTGTTAAAGCTGTCTTAAAGTAAAAGCCCAAGGTTTTTAAGTATGCAAAATGACCATCGAAATGATTGACAAATGAGTCACTAGTTTCAGATTTAATGAAATAAAAAAGAAATAAAAATGTTTAATTGGGTTTTTAATCAATTTTATTTTCTGTAGGCTTCCCCAGAAGTGATGTCAGTCTGGGGAGTCAGTGCGGTTGCCATGTTAGATTCTTCAGTAAACTGTGTATGCGTGTGGTCAACAAAAAAGTTGACTATGCCGGCCTACTGTGTTGCCGCGAACTGTAACAATTCGCAGACGACCCCATGAGCTCCCGCGCAATCAACCCGCAGTGAGGCGAAAGTGGATTAAGTTTATACAATTCAAATGAGCTGACTTTTTTGCTGCACCGCATCACACCCATTTGTGTAGCGAGCACTTCAGTGAGTGCGATTTCGCAAACCCCATGGAATACCGCATGTTGAAGCTGACACGATGTTCCGGTACTCTTTCAAAATCCTGCCTGACAGGCTCAAACTGATATGGCTGTATCCTTGTGGGTATCTCGTGCAAAGTATCAGTGTTGTCTTCGGAGCTCAAGTTGGCCATTTTGCAGCAACTCCCCAGAGTGACGTAGTAGGCATATGGTCACGTGATTTGGGCGTCATGGCGACGCTTTCAGTACGACAGAAAATGCCTTTTTTTCGTGCATTTATAACCCTCAGATCACAGTTTCACCTACATCAGCGTTCTCAGCGAGCTTTAACGGAAA
This sequence comes from Alviniconcha strummeri, assembly GCA_963584105.1. Taxonomy (NCBI): domain Eukaryota; kingdom Metazoa; phylum Mollusca; class Gastropoda; family Provannidae; genus Alviniconcha; species Alviniconcha strummeri. The sequence goes on from OY757555.1 coordinate 13,400,128, forward strand.
TTGTGTCAAAAATCACCCCTAACCTTGGACTTGTCCTTTAAAGGGTACGGATTGCTCCTTGTTTGTGGACAACTTTGTTTTTTGTGTGAGTGGAAAGACATTAAACAGGGTGGAGAGAGCTATGCAGCTGTGTGTAAACAGCGTTCAGAAGTGGGTGTCTGGGAACAGCTTCAAATTCTCCACCTCTAAGATGGTCTGTATTCATTTCCATCAACAGTAGTTTTTTCCCAGACCCTAACATTCTTCTGGGAAAAACGCCTATAAAAGTAGTCAAAGATGCAAAGTTCCTTGGTGTTATCTTTGACCCTAAACTTACTTTTAAAAATCACATTTGATACCTTAAAACCTCCTGTCAGAATGCTCTGGACATTCTTCATGGAGTGGGAAATACTGATTAGGGAGCTGATCGTATCATCCTGCTACGCCTTTATTGTTCGTTAGTCCGCTCCAAATTGGATTATGGATGCATTGTGTACGGATTGGCCTGTCAGTTGGTTCTGAAACAATTGAATCCGATGCACCATCAGGGCTTGCGAATCGCGTTGGGTGCTTTCCGCACATCTCCTGCTCAAAGTCTATACATAGAAGCACATGAACCGTCATTAACTACTCGCTGATTAAAATTATCTTTAAACTATGTTCTTAAACTCAAATCCCTGCCAGAAAACCCAGCCTATAGTTGCGTTTAATATTTTTGGAAAAATCTAAATTTGAGATCATTTTTAGTTATGTTTGTGTTATCCACCTTTTAAGCATGATTTTAAACATGGTATTATTTTGACTGACCGGTTCTCACAATAAACAAAAACTAGTGCAGTGCAGCAAGAGCGAGAGAGTGTGTGTGTGCATGTGTGTGCGCACATGCATACTTGTGTGCATGCATGTGTGTGTGTGTTGAGGAAGGAACAGGGTGTTTGCTAGTAGAGCTCCAGTAGTATTATGATAATGAATTATAGCTGACAGTGTATGTGGCCAGTTACAATGATTGTCTGACCAGTTTCTTTGAACAGCTCATGCTTATACTTTTATAGATATGCTGGTTTGAAAAATGTCTTGTGCTATCACTGCATGGAAATCTTTCACCCCCTGTTATAATTTTTCAGTCAGATTATTCTTGACTGAAATGATAGCAGCACCCAGAACTTGTCTTTGCAAAACCCTGCCAACTTGTAACAATACTAACATAGTGTGAGGGTTTTGTTTTCTGCCTTTGTTGTTGTTGAGATGGCTGTGTGTGTGTGTGTGTGTGTGTGTGTGTGTGTGTGTGTGTGTGTGTGTGTGTGTGTGTGTGTGTGTGTGTGAACATTCCTTGCAACTGCTTTCTTTCTACTGATGCTGAATAAGAATGGGCAATTTTCAATGCCTGCTGTATCAATGTATGACTAGAAAATTTGTCTGCTTACTTGTTCTTAGTCTGGAAAATTAGTTGTTTACTGATTAAGTCATTAGAATCAGTTCATTTGTCAATTTTACTGCAGAGACAGCTACTGTAACTCACTAACTGGATTCTAAAAACTAGTTGTTTCTCTCTCTCTCTAGCAGTTTCCTGCACAACTCCCCCCCCGCCCCCATCACACACACAAGTAGACAGATCATTAAATGTCACCACTGACAAGTTGAAGACCAATATAAAATTGGATTTTGACTTCATGTAAAAATGTATAGTCTTGGTTTTTGTTCTTAAATTTTATTTACATTTACAAAGCTTTGAGTACTAGTGTATGCAATTTAGATGATGATGCTTATAGTTATATTAGTAATAAACTATGTTCAATAATAATAATAAAATATATATTTATATTCACTTTGATTTTTCACAGGGTGAGACGAAAGAGGCTTCAAATAAGGTACGTGGGAGGCAGACATTAGAGAAGTGGCTGAACAAAAGCATGAAGATCAAGATGAGTGATGGCAGGACATTAATTGGTATGCCCAGAAAACAGCTAGCATCCCCTTTTCTTTTCGTTTGTTAAGCCAAGGCCACAGCCTTCTTGAACACCAAGCATGTAATGATCGTTATCCTACAGTGGAGAACCTGGCTGCTGGGTGGTGATTTCAGATCTGTAGGAGGTTTATTAGGGGAAAGGTTAGCTGGATGGGGAATCTTTATTGATGAGAGCTGGCAAGGACTGAAGGAGTTCGGATCCATCAGCTGGAAGGTGATTATGTGATGTAGTTAGAATTTTCTGGCAGCTACAGATCTCTAGATGCAATCAGTGAATAACATAACCAGTTGTGCATGAAAATAGGTGTGTGGCTTGATGGTCTGTTGTGCTGAGTAAATTCTGAGTTTGAGATCCTAGCCACAGTGAGGTAGTCATGGGAGTTCCCTCTCTTAGGCGTCACGTTGTTTTCTTCTTGTTATCTGCTTTCATCATCTGTGACCAAAAGTAATCAAACTCAAAGCCTGTGCTTTGGTCAGCATGGTGGCAGTTCAGGCAGCGACAGCAACACACTTTCACACATGCTGTGGCATAGGACAACAGCTGGTGCATATATATATATGAGCACATCATGTGTGTTGTAAATGTAACAGTGTGGAATGGTAGTCACAACAAGTGCATGCATATATATATTATACCCACACCCACACATGTGCATGATACACATACACACATGCACGCACGCATGCATGTGCACATGCACGCATACACACACACACACACAACCAGCATATGTGAAGGAAGAATATACAGTGCAAAATAGCAGTGTTTTGTAGACAAACATAGGACCATGATAATAGCTAGTTAATGATCAACTTGTACACATTTTACGCAGGTTCAGATGGTAAATATTTCATAGCAGGAAAATGAATGTGACTGGAGTACAGTACATAAGACTGAAAATCTAAACTTTGCTTGCTTCAGGTGTCTTCTTGTGCACCGACAGAGATGGCAATGTGATGTTGGGCACTTGTGAGGAGTACATCCATGGACCAGGTAAGGCAACAGGTAACAAGCAACTAGAAGTTAAATGCAGGGCAGTCAGTGTCATTGTTGTTGTCTTATGTTAGTGTTCTTCAGCTTAAACCCCTGAGTTTGGTGCAGTGTTTGGTGTGAAGGAAGCATGTGTAACCTTTTCAACACTGCTTGTAAACACTGTTATCTTTCTGGCAGTGCTGTCACTTTGTCAGATTTCTTGAGTGTACCATGTACACAAATGTATCTATATAGTTTATACATACACATGTATTTATGTGCACAAACTTAGATACACACACATACACACACTCTCTCTCTCTCTCACACACACACACACTCTTACCACATGCACATTATTACTATGATTATTGATGCACCTTTTGCTTTTGGTATGACTTCTGATGCATGACTTGACTCTCGCTGTTGTGGCTGTTTCAGAGGGTGAGGAGGAAGAACCTAGAGTGTTGGGCCTGGCCATGGTACCAGGTCACCACATTCTCTCCATCCACGTGGACCAGCCACAGGAGTCACCATCCTAGCAGCAGACAGACCTCCTTTGTTTCATTCCTTGTTTTTGCCTCCATGGGCAAAACCTCATTGCGGCCATCTTGATGACTGTAGTTTGAGGATTAACGAGGCAGTTGCATGGTTTGGCTGTGTAAGGGAGATAGTTGTCAGCCACAGTGTTTTGTTTTTGGTGTGAGACTGACACCAGTTGTGAGATATAATGTGTTTTTGGATAGAGACAGACTTCAGTTGCAATGATTTTGTTTCTGAGAGAGGCAGTCTTTTAAACTCCAGCTAATATTTTATGTCTATACTTTTTTCTTTTTTTTACCTGGGGGACTTTTTTGTTCAGTTGTTTCTGGATGGAGACAGACATAAGTGACAGTGTATTTGTTTCTTGATAGAAACAGACTTCAACCACAATGTATGTGCTTTTTGATAGAGACTGACCAGCTACAGTGTTTTTTTGAATACAGACAGAATTCATCTGCAGTGTATCAGCAGAATTCATATGCACCTGCCATAACAGAGTTGGAGGGTATGTCAGAATTAGCATGCCCACCTGTCCACTTGTCTCTCTCTCCATGTGTCCAGGCTTTGTCTGGATGTTCTCATCCGCACTGCTTGACCTTTTGTAAGCAAACTTAGTTTGGTGTTGCATCATATATAACTCGGAGAGTCATGCAAAAACACTGAGATGCTACCTTTAAAGCCAAGGTCATGGCTAGTGCTCAAGTACAGTAATAATATAATGCCTTCTGAACTAGGGATTATTTTGCAACCAAATTTAGTTTGATGGTAAATCATCATAAGTCAGAGTATCTTGTGAAAATATTGGCTTCCTGTGTTCAAGGTCTGGGTCATAGCAAAGCTTCAAAATTTCAAGTAATATTTGTCTGGACAGAATCTCCAGAACTACTGAACTTTTTGTAACCAAACCTGGTGATGGTATGGTGATGCATCCCATAAGCCAGCATGCCATCCAGAAAGACTGCTTTGCTATCTTCAAGGTCAAGGTTACAGCGAGGGCTCCTAAAATCAAAATATGACTGACTCTACTAAAGTACTATATCTTCTGAACTGTTGATCGTTTTGCACCCTCAAATAGTTTGATGGTAAATCATCATAATCCAGCACCATGACCAGACCAGGTGTACATAAAGTGGGCATAAATACTGACCTACAGTATTATGGACATACAATGCAATATATTTTGCTGTGGAAGGGGACAAGTCATGTTCTTTGTGGATTTTAAACCACACCAGCCAGAGCTGGATGTATTTGTTACAATGTATGACATTGTGTTCCCTCTGGTCATGGGTCATAATGGATAGAGTTTGAGGGCTCAGATCTCTCGGTAAATAGGATAATGACAAACTTTAAATATCCTGTCCTGGGCCCGTATGCATGGGTCCAAGGTAGACGCGCTACCTCCAAGGTAACGGCTACCTCCGGGGGTAGACTGACAAATCGCTATGCATGGGTGCCAGGTAGGCCTACCCACCGCGCCTGCTTTGGGGTTAATTTACCCCTGCGAGTTCCTCCCTGTAAACGCTACCCGGAGGAGGTAACGGAATTTAAAATGGCCGCTCTTATTCTGCTATGCTACCGCCAGAGACGACTACTTCGAAGAAATCAGATTTTTTCGGGACAGGACAAACGCTTTATACAAATTTAATGATTAGGAACTGTTTTGGCAGTTTAGATTCCGGCGAGCGGATATTCTCCAAATGACAAACGAACTGAAAGAGGAGCTCGAACATTTGAATCGGAAGGGCGCGCTACCTCCCATTTTCACAGGCCGGAGAATAGCGCTGAATCCTTGCCAACAATGAACATCAGTAGCTCGTCAAACGGTTTGTCCTGGACGGCTCCAGTTCCCCATTTTTTCTTCTTCTTTTTTTGTTTGTTCTTGTTGTTTGTTTTTTGTTTTTGTTTTTTGTTGTTGTTGTTTTTCTCTCTGAGGAAGTCTTTCTTACTGTGGTGTGTGCGTTCGAACGCCAGACTAAGTTCGTGAAAAGCCGTCTTCCCATTTCTGAATGCGCGTTCACTTTTTATTTTTTTTGCCGTGCGGGCAGAAACAACTGAATTATCTGACGCGCATGCGTAGAGGCTCTAATAACAGGGAAACCCCAAAAGGAGTTCGATCATCTAAAAATAACCGACAGTTAGTTACCTGCCGGCCCTTCCGTGACTCATGCATGCGAACCAAACCAAATTCTTACCGCCACGGTAGATACCGCCTGGGTAGCGTTTACCGGCAGGGTAGCATACGGGCCCTGGAAGATAATGCTGGCAGGCTGACTGTGAACATTGCAAAATTAAGGAGTCAGAAATTAAGAATTGAGAAAATTAAAATCAAAAACAGTTTTTGTTTTTAGTTTTTTTGAACCTCAGTTGCATGCAGATGTATTACTGCACTTTTTATTTTATTTTTTTAATTACTTTTTTTTTTTTTTTTTTTTTTTGTTGTGGTGCATAGGTCTTCTTCATTGGTTCTTTCTTTTTGTGTGTGTTTTTGGTCACTCTTACAAATGCACAGTTCCACACAAACGTATGTCAGTATGTAAAATACATAGCTCAGAGTTGCTGTGAATCAGTAATGGACATTCTTTTCTTTTTTTAAGAGGCTGCATATGGACACAGTTTATACTGATTAATTATTATGCATTTCTCAAACTTAGTTATCTTTTCAAATAAATGGAATAGATCAAAATATTTACAATATCTGTATTTACTAATACACATTATTGCTATTAGGATAACATGATTGATGGCTAAAACGTCACTGCTGTTCCCCATTTCATTATATCCAAATAAACCGTCTTTTAATTTTATTAATTGATCAAATTTTAGATATTCATATTCCTTGACTTTTTTCCAAATTGAATTAATTTTACCACAAAACCAAAAGAAATGTTCAGTGTAATCAATTTCATCTGTGCAGAATTTACAGTTTCTGTTTTAAGACATTCCCATTCTATGTAATAGTATGTTTGCTGGAATATATTATGGAGAATTTTCCAGTGAAACACTAACAGTTAACCTCTTTTGTGCAATTTTTGGCTAAATTCCAGTTGCAGTCTGTAATGTGTATCTGTAACTTATGCTGCCAAAATCCAACAGAGCAGGATATAACGTTATCTTTCTTGACAATCAGTTTTAAAAGATCTGTCAGCTTCTTCAAATATTGGTCAAGTGTTTTAACAGTAACTGGTCTATTTCATGTTCACTTGTTTGTTTATTAGCAGAGATCCAATCTAACTAAGGGTTTGGAATACCGTTAATAACTGCGTTGTAATCTAAAACAATACTTCCTCTATTATTCACTATTATCTGTTCCATTTCTTCTAGGTCTGCTGATGACGAAATGGAATCGCAATCAGTTCTTTAAAGCTGAAATAATGGTTTATTTCATTATTCAGTGATTCTTGAGAGGTTTTTAACTTTGAAGAGATAAATCCACTTGCAAGATGGTATAAAACAGCTATTATTGGAGTGCAGGAAACTTGTTTTTCTGCATAACCTGCTTTGCTCTTTTTATCTGGTCATTTTTCTGGTGATAGTCCATTCTTCTGACCTTTTTCCAAAAAGCTTAAAAGTTTTCGTTGGCAGTTAGGCCTCCTGATATGGCTCCTGCTGAGCAGCTAGAAGATGATATTAGGTGGTATGTGCAGCTCTCTGCCATATGGCACTGGTATTTGCCATTAAGCATTTATATAATGTGTTTTAATTTTGGATTATGTTCATCCATTCCTTTTTTATACTTTTTTTAACCTGGTATCGATAAATTAGATGGAATGGTTGACGATATCAGCATGTCCTAGCCTTATGCACTCTCTAAATGGGGGTAATATTGAAGGGACTAACGGTTTAAAAATTTATGTCAGATTTTATTGAAAAAAGAGAGAGCCACTTTACAGCTAAATCACTGCACAGGTTGTTTCAGGATATTTCACCTGAAAAGAGTTTTAACTTTTTGAAAGAAATTAATATTTTTGGAAACATTTAAATTTGAGATCTTTTTTAATTATGTTTGTGTTATCCACCTTTTAAGCATGGTTTTAAAACTGTATATAGACCCACTTTAAGACATATACATTATTAAAAATTAAATATATGTGTGCCGCCCTGATATAACCGTACTGGCTGACTGGGCGTAAAACACCAACTTACTTGCTTACTGATGTTTATACATGGATTTCTGTTTTATGTTTGCGAAATGATTGGTTTTCTGGATTGACTTGACAAAGTATATATACATTTGAGAAAAGATTTTCAGTTTGTGTTTTACCCACTTCTTATGACTGTTTTTAAAAATCAGAATACATCTGTTTTTAACATGGATATATTTTTAACAGTTATTGTGTATCGACAAAATGTGTAATGCCCTGAGATAAATGTAATGGTTGATTAGGCGTAAAAACACCAAATTACTTACATACTTCATTTTTTGTGTGTATAATACTTTACGTAAATTGTTTTGGTAAGGACTACGTGTGTATAGAATATCATATTTAGGTTAATATGTATCACGTGAGTGCTCAGGGTGTTGATGAGCGCATGATAAATGTACACTATTATTATTATTATTAGGGTAAGTAGTCATTTGTGTGTGTGTGTGTGTGTGTGATGTCTTTAATGTATTCAGTGCCTTGACTTTTCCATTGGGGTAAAATAATAGATTATGCTTATGCTGTATCAGGGAGTTGTTCCAGAGTTGTTGAAAATAAACATTAATCAGAATTAATTTCGTTTTCGGTTGTAAGTTTACCAGTATCTAAATGTGTGCAGAGAACAGCTTTCCAAAAACCATTTATGATTTTGTCTAATCCCTTTGCATCTTTAGAGCGACAGTTGAAGTTAAACACCCCAAAACCGTTTGCCAGTTTAGAAAACCAGCATCTTGGTATATGTGTCCATTTCTCTTCTCTATATTTTACTAGTTTTCCAACCCATTGAAGGTAAAAGGCTTTCTGTAAATGAACAACACTGAGTCGACTGACCATTTTTAGTCCCCCAACTTCTGTGTTTCCCTCCACAATTACCCTCTTTACCTTTTCAAACATTTTTCTTCAACAAATCAAGAGGATTACAACATACCATACTCTCTCTTTATTATTCTTGGCTTTCGCAACATCCCCTTCTCCAATTCTGCCGGGAACCTTGATTCATTCTTGACTCAAAGCTGTCCATGAAGAAGGACGTCATAAAAATCTGCCAAACTGCTTATTTCAAGCTTAAATGCATTAGTTAAATCCGCAGGATTCTCACTGAAAAGCAACCAAGACTCTTGTTACTTCCTACACCCTCTCACGGCTTGACTACTGCAACTGTCTCCTCATGGGTACACCTAATTCCGTCATACAACCTCTCCACAAAATACAGAACTTTGATGCAAGACTTGTTTTCTTGGCACCCTGTCACCACCACTCAACACCTCTCCTGGAAAAACTGCACTGGCTTCCCATTTCAGAACGTATTAAGCATAAAGTCGCTTGTATGTGTTTCAGTGCTATAGGTGGTTCTGGTCCTGCTTACCTCTCTGAACTGCTGCATGTCTACACTCGGTCTCGTACACTATGCTCTTCTGACACCCGCATACCGGAAATCCAACAATACAAACGTGTCTCATGGCTTTCACACCTTCTCTTGCTTTGGACCCCACATTTGGAATTCACTCCCACAAGACCTTAGGCACTGCTCAACCCTGTCATCTTTTAAAGCCAAACTGAAAACTTTCCTCATCTCACAGTATTTCCATCCTAACTAATATCAGTACCCTGTTTCTGCTACAGTCAATGTGTGTGTGTGTGAGTGTGTGTGTTTGTAGTGCATGTGTGTGTGTATTTTAAATAATACTTTATGTAAATTGTTTTGGTAGGACTATGCTCTACATGTATATAAAATATCATATTTAAGTTAATATGTATCATGTGAGCGCTCAGGGCGTTGATGAGCGCGTGATAAATGTACATTATTATTATTAATGACTGAATTAAAGCAGTCGTTGCAGAGAGCTAATGACTCAGCCTCTGGTTTGAACCAGGTCCATTACCAACTCTTAACCCACCTTCCAAATTCGGCTCTATCTGTTCTGCTAAAAGTATATAACCACGTCTGGGAATCTGACTGTTTTCTGCCATCGTGGCGCGAAGCGGTATTCGTTCCCATTCCTAAACCCGGTAAGGACTACTCGGATCCCGGTAATTTTAGACCCATAGCATTAACCAGCTGTTTGTGTAAGACGATGGAGAGGATGATTAATGCTTGCCTCATGTGGTCCCTCTAGTCGCAGGGTCTTCTTTCTGAGAAGCAGTGCTGCTTCAGGAAGAACCACAGCCCGTTAGATCATCTGGTTCATTTCGAAACGTTTATTAGGAATGCCTTCATTAAAAAAGAACACATCTTAACCATTTTCTTTGACCTTGACTGAGAAGGCTTACCACACAACGTGGAAGCACGGCGTTCTGGCGGACCTCTGAGATCTCGGTTTCAGGGGCCACCTCGCCAGATTTATCCAGAGCTTGTCTGAACGTTACTTCAAGGTTAGAGTAGGTTCCACTCTGTCTGAGCTGCACGAGCAGGAGATGGGGGTCCCGCAAGGTAGAATCCTATCTCCGGTACTTTTCAGCATTAACAACATTGTTAAAACTGTCTTGAAGGGTATGGACTGCTCCTTGTTCGTGGAAAACTTTGCTTTGTGTGCGAGTGGAAAGACATTAAACAGAGTGGAGAGAGCTATGCAGCTTTGTGTTAACAGCGTCCAGAAGTGGGTGTTAGAGAATGGCTTCAAGTTCTCCACCTCCAAGACAGTCTGCATCCACTTCCACCAACAGTTCCTTCTCCCCCCCCTCCCCTAACATTCTTCCAGGAGAAACGCCTATAAAAGTAGTCATAGAAGCAAAATTTCGTGGTCTTATTTTTGACACCAAACTCACTTTTAAAAATCATGTGCCATATCTTAAATCTTCCTGTCAGAAGGCTCAGGATATTCTGCATGTAGTGGGACATACTGATTAGGAAGCCGATAGTATCGTTCTGCTACGCCTCTACCGTGCGTTGGTCTGCTCCAGATTGGATTACGGATCCATTGTGTACGGATTGGCCCGTTGTTCGGTTTTGAATCAATTCATCCGATCCACCATCAGGGCTTTCGTATCGCTTTGGGGGCTTTTCGCACTTCTCCTGCCCAAAGTCTTTATGTGGAAGCACATGAACCATCCTTAACCTCTCACCGTTTAAAACTGTCTTTAAATTATGTTCTTAAAATCTTTACCAGAAAACCCAGCTTACAGTTGTGTCGGCTTTGGGCCTGAAAACAACAAGTTATTTGAAGAATCAGAGTCGAAAATTCCACCTCTCGGCATCCGCATTCTTCCACACTTAGAGAAATATAAACTGGACCTAAACCTGACTGATGCTGCTCCTTCGTTGGACATCACTCCCTGGAATTTTTCAGCTCCCGCAGTTCGTCTTGATTTAGCCAAATTCAAAAAAGAAAAAAAAAAGAAAGAACAAAAAGAAACAACAAACCCAGAAACATAGAAACAGGTTTTTTTGCAACTTATTTCAGAATATCCCTCATCGGAGAAAAACAAAAAAACACGGATGGTTCTAAAACAGAGGCAGGAGTCGCCGCGGCAGCTGTCTCCACAAAATATCCCAGGAATTCTTTGACTTTTCGCCTTCCAGACAACAGCTCCATATACACCGCAGAACTATGACCTATTCTTCTGGCTCTAAAACATATTTATTGTTCTAATTTTTTTTTAATTAAAAAAAATATACTGTCCGACTCACTTTCATCACTGAAAGTTATATTTAACCTAAAGTATCAACACTCTGTCTTGGTCCAAATTCTAGAATTATATATGTATTTGACCAAAGATGGGAAGGAGATTGTCTTTGTCTGGATCCCTGGCCATGTGGGGTAATTCAGCTGCAGACTCTGCAGCTAAAGATGCCCTTGCTGGCGACACCTTGGTTGAGCTCATCCCATTCTCAGACTTAAAATCGTGTGCCAACAAATATATATATATATTAGAACTGTGGCAGTCTGAGCTCCTGGGAAATAAATTACATGAAATATTCCCAGTATTAAAACAATGTGTTGTTTGTCCTCAGACAAATAAAAAAGAAGAAACTGTGATAGCCCGACTCCACATGGGCCATTCTTTTATTACTCATTCCTTTTTACTGAAGGGCGAGGAACCACCAATGTGCATCGGTTGTGATGAACTTTTAACTATTAAACGTATTTTACTTACTTGTTCAGATTTTATTTGACTTACACTTCAGTCACTTTACTGTTGTTTCAGGAGATTTCGCCTGAGAAGATTTTTTTAACTTTTTGGAAGAGATCAATATTTTTGGAAAAAATTTAACTTGAGATCATTTTTGGTTATGTTTGTGTCTTACTCCCCTTTTTAAGTTTGATTTTGAAACTGTACATATACAGTTTTAACACGTATACACTTTAAAAAAAAGTAATACATGTGACAAAATGTGTATCGCCCTGATATGACCGCACTGGTTTACTGGGCGTAAAACACCAATTTACATGCTTACTGTCTCCACAAAATGCCCCAGGAAACCTTTGACTTATCACCTTCCGGATGACAACTCCATATACACTGCAGAATTACAAGCTCTTCTTTTGGCTGTAAAACATATTTATTGTTCTAAAAGGAAATCATTTTTTATACTGTCTGTCAAAGTGCGAAATGAGTAAATCAGTCGGGCACAGGCAGAAACTGCCAAGTGCCAAGACTGGGCGACTATTTAGACTAGCCGGCCACCTGGGAGGGACAGAGGAAAGGGGGCTGGGGAAGGGTGTGCAATGGCTCAGCGGGCAGCGAGATGGTCGAGTAAACGTAAACCATAAATTAGCCTCTATAACAGCAGACGCAGGGAGGGGAGAAATAAGGAAGGTAGAGGGGGAGATTCGCGCCATATCCGTGAAAAAATAGGAGAGGTAGTTCCAGACGTCTGGACAGGAAATAGACCGTTTAAAATAATTCAATAAATTGAAGAACTGCCGTTTGTTTTGGAACCTGACTGCATAGTAAGTAGTGTTAGCACATAAGAGACTAAGTAGTGTTAGCACATTATCATTACGTTTTATGGTATATCTTTCTGTTGTATGTCGAAATGGAATTGGAGTGATGAATATTCAATTAGAGGAAGAATACAAAATGCAGAGAAGGGGAGGAAAGTAGCGTGGGTTTTTGAGGGAGGGAGTCAGTGGGCTTGGTACCAAGGAGGAAGGCTGTAACGAGAAAGAGAGAGGGGGAAAAGAGACTGGAGGAGGGGAGTGTCCGGAAAACAACACATGCTGGACAAACTGTGTGGAAGACAGTTGCTGAAGAGGAGCGTGTGAAGTGTGTCACCACCTGAGGACTGTGTATAGATCCACAGTGAGTGAAGGACGGTCACTACAGCAAGTTACAGCTACAATCTGGTACCACCAGCCCGCGTCGACATCTCCAGCGGCGTCATGATCACGACGCTGGCGGTTGAACTATCGGGGTGTTGCTATTGACGGTGAACACTGAATCGGATGCCAACCGGTGACAGTGTGTCTCCCCTGGTGACGGTGAACAATTGGATGTCACCCAGTGACAGCAACTCCCTGGTTTTCTTTTGCAGCTCACTGAGGAGCTCAAGAACTCATGATGCCAGTGTGTGGGTGAATGAGTGTGTGCAAGCCTGGCCAGGTCGGCTTATTTACTAGTTAGTACCTGGGTTTTAAGTTAGCATTTAGTTTTAATAGTGAACAGTTGAAACCTGAATCATTTTCATTGTAGTTGTGTGTGGTGGTGCGTAAAATTGTGTGCGCAGATGCCAACGAGAAGATGGGTGTACGAACGAGCGAGTGCATGTCAGTGTGTAGAAGACGAGAGGGCCGTACGTGGGACTAAAAGCACGAAACAGTTACAAATGACAGTAACATCTCTACCCCACCCCCCCCCCCAAACACTGACTCACTTTCATCACTAAAAGCTACAACTAACCTAAAGTATTAACACCCTGTCTTGGTACATATTCTATAACTATATACTGATTTGACCAAAGATTGGAAGGAGATTGTTTTGTCTGGGTCCCTGGCCTTGTGGGCATTAGGGGTAATTCAGCTGCAGACGCTGCAGCTAAAGATGCCCTTGTTGGCGACACCTCGGTTGAGCTCATCCCATTCTCAGAAATAAAATCACATGCCAACAAATATATATTAGAATTGTGGCAGTCTGAATGGGATGAGCTCCTGGGAAATAAATTACACACAATATTCCCAGTTTTAAAACAATGTGTTGTTTGTCCTCGGACAAATAGAAAAGAAGAAACTATGATAGCCCGATTGCACATTCTTTTATTACTCATTCCTTTTTATTGAAGGGTGAGGAACCGCCAATGTGCATCGGTTGTGATGAACTTTTAACTATTAAACATATTTTACTCAAAATAAGACTGAGCCATTTTACAGCTCAATCACTGCATGTGTTGTTTCAGGAGATTTCACCTGAGAAGATTTTTCACTTTTTGAAAGAGATCAATATTTCTGGAAAATTTAAAACTCAAGATCACATTGAGTCTTTCTTCTTTCTTCCCTTGTGTCTTTCTTCCCTTTTTAAGTATGGTTTTAAAATTGTACATATACCAGTTTTAACATGTATACACTTTTAAAAAGTAATATATGATGACAACAAACGTGTATCGCCCTGATATAACTGCACTGGTTGACTGGGCATAAAATACCAATTTAATTTAATAATTGCTTGCTTCAGGTGTCTTCTTGTGGACTGACAGAGATGGCAATATGATCTTGGGCACTTGTGAGGAGTACATCCATGGACCAGGTAAGGCAACAGGTGACAATCAACTACAAGTTAAACACAGGGCAGTCAGTGTCGTTGTCTTATGTTAGTGTTCTTCAGCTTAAACCCCCGAGTTTGGTGCAGTGTTTGGTGTGAAGGAAGCATGTGTAACCTTTTCAACACTGCTTGTAAACACTGTCATCTTTCTGGCAGTTCTGCCACTTTGTCAGATTTCTTGAGTGTACCATGTACACACATATATTTATATACTTTATATATATATACACACACACACAGTTTACTTGCATGCACAAACTTAGATACACACACTCACACATACACTTACCACATGCACATTATTACTATGATTATTGATTATTGATGCACTTTTTGCTTTAGGTATGACTGACTTGCTGTCATGGCTGACCGTTTCAGAGAATGAGGAGGAAGAACCTAGTGTTGGGCCTGGCCATGGTACCAGGTCACCACATTCTCTCCATCCACAGGAGTCACTGTTCTGCCACTTTGTCAGATTTCTTGAGTGTACCATGTACACACGTATATTTATATACTTTATACACACACACACATATATATATAAAAAATAAACAGTTTACTTGTATGCACAGACTTAGATACACACACACACACTCACACATGCACACTCTTAGCACATGCACATTGTTACTATTGTAGGGGAGCAGGGTGGGGAGTGAAGGAAGCAGGTTGGAAGCATGAATGAAAGTCACAAATCAGAGGTTGCTATAACATAACTTTTATTTACATCAACCAGGAAACTGTGTTGGAAAAGACACAAGCAAACAAAACATTTAGAACATGAAAGCAAATGTAAAGACTAAACAACAGCAATTATCTAATAAATACAGTAACCATGTAGTTTACCTGTAGGTTATTATAATATATGATGGTAACTGTGACAAAATGATTAATAATCAAGAACATAAATTGTGTGCATGACTTGCGCTTAAAACCCAGTCTCAGTGTCACGGTGAGTATACAAGAGACAGCCAGTCAATTAACTGATGAACTCCCAGTATATAATAGTATACAATAAAGTAACTGAAAAATACAGATTACCAAGCTCATTTTTAACTAAACAGGAAGAGTGAGATCATTGTTACAGCAGTTCCACTTCATGTCGTCTTAACGCCTCTTCATTTCCTCTGTTAAAGCCTAAACTAGCCCACCCCTAAGATGACTGACATTTGTTAGTAATAAAGATTACCCATAGCAGAAACAAGCAGCGACGCCGTAGGCCGGATGGCCGAGAGCCGGGGGTCTGCGACACCAACCACATTGCCGGTTGTATATATACAAACCCAGCGACCACGGTTCCGGAGCTGGACTAAAGTTAACTAAGCCAAAGAAGGAACCACACTTTAGAGTTGTTCGCTTAACTTGGGTCTCATGCGTGTGTTTCGGCTTTACCTGTCAGTGTGTACGTGTCAGTATATGTGCGTTCATTCATGATCAACACGTGATCAAATATGAAGACCTATAAATTTCACTTTTCAGATATTAACGTTTGCCATTTCTACGCCTTTGGTATTTGGTGAATTCCCCCCCCCCCCCCGGATGTTAAAGACGAATGTACCAAAATAAAATCTAAGAATTTACTGCTGCTTCAGTGTTATTGTAACATCTCTAGTGCGTGAAGAGATCAAATTTTGTCGAGCGATTCTATGGCCACACAACTGTGAACACTAGCAGGTTAGGTTATAAACATGTCTGCGTTAATTACTTGCACGTGGCATCTCATGACTATCAGTATCAGGAAGTGATCCAGCATAAACACTGACACACACACACACACATCCACACTCACTCACAAAATCGTTCTATTTTTTTCTCGCTCAATTCCCACCTCACTTTCAACTCGAATTCAAGTGGAGAATGAAAGTTCCAAATATTATTGAATCAAAAACGTAAGTCACAAGCATATCATAAGCAGACAAAAGAAGAGATTAGAAGGCACAAAGGTTAGAAAAGCCAACTGATATAGCTAGGTAAACTTTATCTGGTTGTCTCATTACCTGAGAATATAACATAAACAACAATTAAGTCAACACAAAATCGTTCGTGCGGGTTACGAAAGTCTGAGCTACAAATGTGAAAAGACAGTTCACAACCGGTGTATCACCAAAAACATCGCCTCACTTTATAATTTCTCAGTAGGGTCTTACATTGAATTATAGAAGAAAACTTTAAGGTATCTTCCAAGTCCGGGATAGTGGAAGATCAGTGGAATACACAAGAGAATTATTTATGGAAAAGTCAAAAAGCTAATCGTGGACTAACGCGGAGCTGGCCTTTTCACATAATATTAAATAGAAAAGTCGAAACTGTTAATCGCGGATATGCGGAACAGGCTTTATCTAATCAGTAAAATAAAGGAACTCCATTAGGAGGTTTAGATCAGAATGGAAAAAATGGAGCCAGGCTCGGATAACGAACCTGACCTCTCAGTCAGAACATCTGTAGCGAAACACAGTTTAAGATTCAACAAATCAGTCATGAAATGAAAACAAGTGTTATAACCCATATATTTGAAACAACTCGTGGCTACCACGAAGCTGGCCCATGTACTTAATCATTTAAGCGAACGTGAAAAATAACTGAAAACATTAGCGACGCTAGATCTCAAACCATAGAAACTACAACAATCAAACAACAATAAAACATCATTCAGGAACTAGGAAGGTAAAAGATAGTCAAAGCAACCTGTTGAATGTGGATTAAATTGAGCCAAAACACTAGTTTGACTTGGAGACGTGCAGACTGAACTGGAGGCTCGGCAAAGTGACTGGCAAAAGAGGACACACGGTCCTTAAACTTCTGTGAGGGCGAGTGGTGCGGGGGATTAAAATGGAGGGTCTTTATACCTAATACGGCATCGGTGGCCCAGAATTTGGAATAAAAGAAGAATTTGTAACAGAATATGGAAGGCAGCTCTTCCATGCCCTTGCATGTACAGGGAGGCTTGTTGTCTACAGCTCGGCGAACTGACCGCCGCTAACTGGAACCATCCTTCACACGGGAAAGGAGACTGCTGCACCCCACGACCGCATGAAGACCCAGCACCAACGAACTACTGACTGAACTAAAATTATTCTCGTCTTTTCAACTTCAAAACTTACAAAGACCATTTCACCAACAGTCTGACTGAAGTTGAACGTATAGTAAATAGTGCAGATTATCTTCTTCTTTTTTCCCCTTTTGTCAATTCCTCACATGCAATAGGTGTTAAACAAGAAGTAAACTTACATATTAGGAGTTTTAAAGCATTTAGATTTTTTGGTACCTGTGTCACAGTATTGGTACACAGTTTCTGAGAATGACCGAGAGAGAGAGAGAGAGAGAGAGAGAGAAAGAGAGAGAGAGAGAAAGGCTCTCTATGACTCCTGTGTACCGCACCGTGCAGGAAGGACTTAGTATGGTGTCATGTAGAGAAGGTATAACAAAGTCCAAGCATGTATTTTAGTTATATATATATATAGAGACAGAGAGAGAGAGAGATGTGAACAACAAATATTTGTTTGATTTCATTTGAAATACTTCGTCTGTGTTATATTACATTAGATAAAATATACACTAGAAGTACTGACAACACACATAGTGAATGATATATAAACATTAATATGAATACGCCTAACACTTGCTCTGTGTCACACTGTAATCCCCCCCCGCCCCCCTCTCCTCCCAGCAGTTTTAACAGGTTAATGTTGCCTGTTGCCATGGTGGTGTTTGTTGTTTTCTTTTTGTTTTGTTTTGTTTTACGGTTTTTCCTCCTGTATCAGACCCTTAGAGTGGCAGTGTAAGCAACGACCTGACTGTGGCCACCTAAGGGATCAACTGATGAAGAGCGGCACATCTCTCAGTCTAATATATATATATTGTTTGAGTTCGGACTTGTAAAAAAAGAAAAGGGCTTAATGAGGATAGCTGCGTTACCTCGCAACTGCAAATGGCGGTTGTGTACATAGACTACAGGCTCTACGCGAGTTCCGACAAAACAATTTCTGGAACTTGAATAAAAACTGAGAGACGATCTCACTGGAAAGGCAGCACATGCATCCAGATGTACATGTTTAGAACTTCCCAAAACAGTTCGCCCATGTTTGACAGGCGCTTGGCCAGGTCAACCGGCGTATCAGTTGACCGGCCGGCAGGGCCAGACCTGGTTTTGTTTAGTGCCAGACACTCTTGTTGTAGGGACAAAAGGGCTTCTGGAACCAGGATCTTAGTTTAGAGTTAAGAAGGTATGTAAAGGACAAGTCCAAGGTTTCGGATTCCACGACCCGTGGTCGAGGGAGTAGTGGGGCCCAACCCCATGGGTGGCAACGAGCTGAAACTCGTCAGACAAGATCTGGAAGCGGGAGGGCATCGCGTAGCCGGGGTCGTCAGACTCAACAACCGCAACTGAAGCAGGAGCCCTCTCTTGCCGTCAAGATCTCTCTGGAAGCAACGGAGCTGCCCAGTGAGGTATGGCTCGTGCCACACCGTTCACGGTGCAGGCTTTTGCCGCACCAGTGAGACGGACCCTTGGGCACTCCAATCAGCAGTGTTGAGCGAAACAGACCCGCTGCTCCAAGTGCGGGAAAGGTTCGCACTCACACGAACAGTGCGACGCGCTGGTCTTCTCCTACGTGAATTGTACAAGGGCTGCCCCGAGATGCAGATTCGCCAAAGGGCGAATCTGCTGAGGAGGCAGACTTACCTACCTTACAACGTCGCCATGCAGAGGGCCCGCGACGAAATGAAACCAAAGGCTCCGCCCCCTGCACAGCCTGCCTCTCCCGCAGTGGACAACTGCTGGTCGCGAGACCGGACAGCACCGTCCTCGTTATCTGCGGACACCGGAACTCCGGTGTCGTACGCGAGGGTAGCAGCGAGGGGAGGCACAGCCAACTGGGACCTGTTCAGAAGCCTTCCGGGAACCGCAGAGATAAACGTAGGCAATGCTGACCTCGACGAAGTGAACCGACGAATAGTTCCCTCCATTCTGGAAGCCGCCAGGGAAGCTATACCGGTGACCGGTGGTGGGCTGTAACGGTCGAATAGCAACCCTTGGTGGAACAAAGAATGCGAGGAGGCTGTCAGACTCAAACGGGTAATGCATAGGCACTACTCCAAAGACCAGAACGCTAAGACTCACGAAAGAATGAAAGCAGCCAACAGAGACTGCAACAAGATCATAGCACAGGCCAAGAAGGATCACTGGATAGCCTTCGCGGATTCTCATTTCGGCTGGGAAGGCGGACGGCTTAGGATCTGTGTGGAAGAAGATCAGAAGAATGAAACAACAGTGCGTTGTTCCTGATTCTGACCTGCAACACGGCAGCACAAAGTACACCACGGCCCAGAGCAAAGCGGACGCTCTCGCGAAAGCTTTCGCTGAGGCCAGTGACCTCGACAGTCTCCCGGCGGACAGGCAACAATTCCGACGAGAGATGGAGGCTACCTTCACGCACCCGGTGCCAGATGACAGTCTGGCGGTTAACACCCCACTGACCTGCACCGAGCTAAGACGAGCCTTGCGGCTTCCATCAAGAAAGTCAAAGTCTCCACCGGTGTGGACACCGTCTCGTATCGGATGCTGAAAGAGGCCCCCGAGTCGTTTCTGAAGATCCTGTTGGATTTCTTCCAAAGATGCTGGGATGGGGGCACAATTCCCGCTGGGTGGAAACACGCCATTGTCGTCCCCATCCGCCACAAACACGGCAAACCGAGGAAGGATCTCGGCAGTTACAGACCCATCTCCCTGACATCCCACCTAGGGAAGTGTACGAACGGGTGATCAAGAACCGACTAGAATACCACTGTGAGTCAAAGAAAGTGTTCCCCGTGTGCCAGGCCGGCTTCCGACGGGGACGGGGTGTCACAGACCGCCTGGTGAAACTGGGTGAGCACGTCGGGAGGGCAATAGGGAGGAGAAAGGTCCTACTGACGTGCTTCTTTGACATATCACGTGTCAACGACCAGGTCTGGCATGCCAAGCTGCTACAGAAACGCGACGTGACAAGATCGGAATTTCTGGCAACATGTACAACTACATCAGATCCTTCCTGAGCGACAGATCAATGCAGGTCAGGTGGAAGGGAGTAAGAATCTAAGATGGCAACCGCACTGACTCCCCAGACCGACGTCACTTCCGGGGAAGCCTACAGAAAATAAAATCGATTAAAAACCCAATTAAACATTTTTTATTTATTTTTTACATTTTTATTTCATTAAATCTGAAACTAGTGTCTCATTTGTCAATCATTTCGATGGTCATTTTGCATACATAAAAACCTTGGACTTTTACTTTAACACTTTAGATAATTGGGGGCGTAAAATAAAGACAGGAAAGAAAGGTTAAAGGGTCACGGCCCTGAACACACAATACACTCGGTTACATGTGTAAAATATGAAAATCTTCGGTAATATCCAAGGAGGCGGTCGGAAATTCCTGGGACATTTTAAATGCCATTTGGAGACATTTATACCATGTAAATCAACAAAACGGCTTCATATCTAATGAATGAATCCAAAATTTGCAACAAAAGCATGTGAGTTTTATTACAGTCTGTAAAAGGTGAGATTTCAGTACACGATCAATTGTTTTGCCGACACTCAGCACCGAGGAGGCCTGCACGGTGTTACTCGGAAACTAGATCTAGATCAAACGTCAATGGCACATAACTTGAGCATACTGAAAGACAAATGTGATAAAACTCACTTTTCAGTCAGGCCTCGTGATTTTTTACACCCATCTCCCTTAAATTCTGCATTATATGTTGTTATTATGTTTGTTTTGGTCTGCTTATGCAGATTTCTCTCAGTGGCAGATTATTCTTACACGAGTTATGAGTTAGTTGCACACTTTGATCTATCCTTAGATCTGTTTCTGGGTGATTCAGTTCGGCTGAATCAGATCAAATCATTATTCTCTAACAGCGTAGCACCTCTAAATCTGAACAAAGTCAGTAAATATTATATTAACAGTACACACTCGCTGCTGAAGTGCATGTAAACAGGGTGTAGTGTTTACCGTGGGCTCTACCCTCCTGATGTCAGATGTCCTGATGGACATATATATCGCATCACGCTGACACACAACACAGAACTGTCGATCTATCGAGATAGCAGTTTATACGAGAAATTATCGACACCTCAGAACTTACCATATTTGAAGCAATCATTAGGTGAGATACCTGGAGAAGATTGTCGACTGCTATAGACAATCCGATGCGAGTGATGGAATAGAGCAACTGGCTTCGATATTCCTGGTTCTGTATTCGATCCTCTGCTCGCAGTGACCCGCTTCTGGTAAGCCATGAAGTGTTAATGACGATGCATCGGAGGCTACCGATGACTTTTTTTGTTTGTTTGTTTACATTTCTTCTTCTTAATCAAGAACGCGGTATAAATAATGCCGGAACGCTCGCAGTCGCCGATTCAGTCATTTCGCCATTGCTGTCATGGCTGACTGTTTGAGAAAATGAGGAGGAACCTAGAGGAGGAACCATCCACAGGAGTCATCGTCCAAGCAGCAGCCAAACCTCTTTTGTTTCATTCCTTGTTTTTGCCTCCATGAGCAAGACCTCACTGTGGCCATCTTGATGACCGTAGTTTCAGGATTAATGAAACGGTTGCATGTAATGGAGATAGTTGTCAGCCACAGTGTTTCGTTTCTGGAGTTAGACACCAGTTGTGAGGTATAATGTGTTTTTGGATAGAGACAGACTTCAATTGCAATGATTTTGTTTCTGACAGAGGCAGTCTTTTAAGCTCTAGCTAATATTTTATACCTATACTTTTTTTCTTTTTTTTTAACCTGTGGGACTTTTTTGTGCAGTTGTTTCTGGATGGAGACAGACATACGTGAG
Organism: Alviniconcha strummeri; assembly: GCA_963584105.1. Classification (NCBI taxonomy): domain Eukaryota; kingdom Metazoa; phylum Mollusca; class Gastropoda; family Provannidae; genus Alviniconcha; species Alviniconcha strummeri. The sequence continues at coordinate 13,422,262 of OY757555.1, forward strand.
TGTATTTGTTTCTCGTTAGAAACAGACTTCAACCACAATGTATGTGCATTTTGATAGAGACAGACCAGCTACAGTGTTTTTTTGAATACAGACACAGTTCATCTGCAGTGTATCAGCAGAATTCCTCTGCACCTGCCTTAACAGAGTTCGGGGTGTGGCTGGAGGGTATGTCAGAATTAGCATGTCCACCTGTCCACTTGTCTCTCCATGTGTTCAGGCTTTATCTGGATGTTCTCTTCTGCATTGCTTGACCTTTTGTAAGCAAACTTAGTTTGGTGTTGCATCATATATGACTCAGAGAGTCATGCAAAAACACTGAGATGCTACCTTTAAGGCTAAAGTCATGGCAAGTGCTAAAGTATAGTAATATAATAATGCCTTCTGAACTAAAGATTATTTTGCAACCAAATATAGCTTGATGGTAGATACAAGTCAGAGTTGATGGTAGATACAAGTCAGAGTATCTTGTGAAAATATTGGCTTCCTGTGTTCAATGTCTGGGTCATAGCAAAGGCTCAAAATTTCAATTAATGTTTGTCCAGAAAGAATCTCCAGAACTGCTGAACCTTTTGGAACCAAATTTGGTGTGGTATGGTGATGCATCCTATAAGCCAGCATGCCATCCAGAAAGACTGCTTTTCTATCTTCAAGGTCAAGGTTGCAGTGAGGGCTCCTAAAATCAAAATATGACTGTCTCTACTAAAGTACTATATCTTCTGAACTGTTGATCGTTTTGCACCCTCAAATAGATTGATGGTAAACCATCATAATCCAGCATCTTGTGAAAAGAATGGAATGCTTCAAAACTTCATTAAATGTTTGTTAATCAGTATTTTCTGTACCATTGATCTCTTTGCAACCATGTGCTGACACACTATTTCTAATGACCGGACTAAGTGTAAACAAAGTGGACACAAATACTGACCTACGGTATTATGGACATACAATGCAATATATTTTTCTGTGGAAGGGGACAAGTCATGTTCTTCGTGTTTCTATGTAGAAATGTCAGGAGTTTTTCAGTCGCTTTTGCTTAACCAGAGCAACATTTGTTCCAGACTATTACTGCATGGCAGAACCAGGCTGTGCTCATGTTTTGTGTAAATATTTGCACATTTAATGTTGTTGAACCCATCTAGAAACAACAGTAAATGACACCATAACTCTACAGTTTGTTGTTTGTTTTCATTTGAAGGGCACATGTTAAACAACTGAAGTTAGCTTTTGTTTCATGTAGCACTAGCAAGTGATAATTTAAAAACAAATTCTTAAAAGTTGTAGCCCATTTGTCATTGGAAATAATATGTTCCTTGTATATGAATCATGATGTAATAATGACTATAGTAGTATATATTAAAAAAATCTCCATCAGATGCTTGTTTGTGTGTATATATATGTGAGCAAGTGCTCTTTGTATACGTTTTACAATAATCCCGCCCCTGTTAACAGATCCACAGCAATTTCATTACTGTACTGATAGTAACCCGGGAACTGGAGCAGACGACACTTTTGTTTTGAAGCGCGGCATGTGGCATAACGCCACATGGCCTTCACACAGCCAACCGGCGATAGGCGCCAGTGCGCGCCGTTTTCAAATCTGTTTTTCTCCCTTAACATTTTGACCGCTTGTTTGTTTACCTACTCTTTGTTTACCTAGTCCTTTTTATGCACTAAGCTATGTATAATATAATTTGGCATCTTAGAATGTTTATCTAACGTTTATTTAGACACAGGATCGAGCTTAATCAGTAGCCGATGCCTGATGATGATGAATCAAGTTGATGCTTAATGTCCTCAGATGTCATGAGACATATTAGGGACAAGTTGTGACCAATGCCGAAGCACGGTGCAATAAATCTTTACGTCCACGGAAACCAGAAGGCTCGTTAGGACGGACAGCCCAGGACGTCCACCTCGACTCTCACACAGCTCCTGAACTATGGTTCTCTTTCTCTTGGGTCTTCTGTCTATATTGTGTATTTTCTCCCAACCCGTGCAACATAATAAGTCATTCAATTCACTGACCATTTCTCATCCAGTTGCATGCAAACATGTTCACATACACTGCACTCCCTTTCTCTCACTTCTCAGTCTCACTTGCTGCCCCTAGTCCCGGCCTTTCTTTCTTTGTCACACAGATATACCCCCCCCCTTCACTGACCCCCAATCACTCGCTCCCACTCACTTGAAACAATTGTGAAACAACTAAAACACTCGGGAAGCATTAAATCCCACATCATTCACGTGGTGGGCTGAAGACTCCAAAAATCCTACTGGCAGAAAGCTATGAACGAGACTGAGAGGATGGCAGAGTAAGTTCCAGACGCAAGAAAACTGCAAGGTGCCCTAATTGTAGGCTAATTGCAATGCGAATTCTATACTATACTTCACAACCCCTAATAAACAAGTACTTGAAGTAACTGAACATGGTACTCAACGTCCATAGAAACCATAAGGCTTATTACTATATTAGGGACGGGGAGAAGGGGGTATGGAGGTGGGGGAAGGAACTTAAGGAAACATGGTGCTTAACGTCCACAGGAAACCGTAAGGCTTACTAGGGACGGGCGGTAAGTAAGTAAACATGGTGCTTAACGTCCACAGAAACCATTAGGCTTATTAGGGAAGGGGGGAGGGGGTATGGAGGTGGCGGGAGAGGGAGATTATATACCTATGGCTACACTGTCACTACCAGAATGATTCCTGCATTAAGATGGGCAGCGATGAGAGTCATTTTAATGTTTCAGTAGGAAGTGATGGACAAGGTCACAAGACAGTGTCCACAAACCACAACCTTTTTGAAGAGAAAGGAGAGCCGAAGCGGTATCGAACCGAGGTCCTTCCGCTTACCAGCCTAACGCCTTACCGCTAGGCCAAACCAGCTCACACTGGACGGGCGGTGATGAAGTGTTGCTTAATGTCCTCAGATGTCAGTTGACATATTAGGGACAAGTTGTGACTGAACCAATGCCGAAGCACGGTTCAATAAATCTTTACGTCCACGGCCGAAACCAGAAGGCTCGTTACTGAGGACGGACAGCCCAGGACGTCCACCTCGACTCTCCCGCCACAGCTCCTGAACTATGACGGGCGGTGAAGTAAGTAAACATGGTGCTTAACGTCCACAGAAACCATAAGGCTTGTTAGGGACGGGGACTGAGAAGGGCGGGTAGGAAGGGGGTATGGAGGTGGGGGAAGAGGGAGCTTATATACCTATCGATACACTGTCACCACCACTGAGAATGACTGATTCCTGTGATTAAGATGGGCAGCGATGAGAGCCATTTTAATGTTTCAGTAGGAAGTGATGGATAAGGTCACAAGACTGTCTACAAACCACAACCTTTTTGAAGAGAAAGGAGAGTCGAAGCGGTATCGACCGAGGTCCTTCCGCTTACCAGCGGCAACGCCTTACCGCTAGGGCAAACCGGCTCACACTGGACGGTGATGAAGTGTTGCTTAATATCCTCAGATGTCAATTGACATATTAGGGACAAGTTGTGACTGAACCAATGCCGAAGCACGGTTCAATAAATCTTTACGTCCACGGAAACCACTGAGAAGGCTCGTTAGGACGGACAGCCCAGGATGACGTCCACCTCGAGTGACTCTTCTGCCATAGCTCCTGAACTAAGACGGGCGGTGGGGGAAGAGGGAGATCATATACCCATCGCTACACTGTCACCACCACTAGAATGATTAGATGGGCAGCGATGAGAGCCATTTTAATTGTGAGGGACAAAGCCACAACCGGCCAGAGACCGTGTCCACAAACCACAACTTTTGAAGAGAAAGGAGAGCCGAAGCAGTATCAAACCGAGGTCCTTACCACTCACCAGCCTACCGCCTTACCGCTAGGCCAAACCGGCTCTCAAAAGAAACTATGAACAGTAGCAAAAAATACGGCGCAGCGAGTCACTATTTTTACAGCTGTGCGAATAAGGAAGCCACCGACCACTATTCGCAGAGCCGCTGTGCCAATAAGAATCCACGGGCCACTATTCGCACAGCCGCGCTGCCAATAAGAATCCACTTTTGGTAAAACGCCAGAAGCTAGATATAGTACCTGCACCACTGTTGACGTGTTCGCTGCGACTCGGCGACAGCTTTAGTTTGTGTAACTACAACACGTACTTCAGGGTAACTGAAATACTCTTTCCTTCTTATTCTGTAGATTCTCAAGCATAAACTGCGTCCAGTGTTTGCTTGTGTGAACTTGTATTCTTAAACCGTTTTCGTTCCCAACCGGCGAAATCTGCATAAAGTTGAGAAAGTTGGGTTACTTCCGCGATGTGAAGGGGAGATTTGAGGGAGCAGCAGTGTCTTGACAGGCAGATTTGACTTCATAGCACCACAGAATTGACCCACTACAAGAATTTACTGATACAAATTATCGTGACTGTATTTTTTGATGGAGGGAAAGTCTTACTTTTAAGTGTTGTGAATAGGCTTCAACACCATCGTCTACTTTCTGTTCTGGGTGATGACCTCATCCGTAACACCGTGTAGCGTCCAGCGATTGTTAACCAGCAGAACCAGCAGATGAGCTGTGAGACAGAGTGAGCAAGTTGGTTTTTATCGATAGTTCAGATGACGTGACGGATGGAACTGAAAGGCATAATTTATATCGTCCCACATGTTTTTGTTGTTGTAATTTTGTATTTTTCTTCAATTTTTTAATCTTCAGTTTTGCTTTTAATATCTTTACCTTGAAAAAAAAATCAGACAGTATCTTTACTTAAATTGTGTGGATAGTGGTCCTTTGGCTATTCATTGTCAAGTTTTCCGGCTTTCTTTATTCATGTCATTGTCATTATGTCAATGCTAATCTTCACTTACTCAGTTACTGATTGCGAACATTTTTGTTTTCAACCCAGTTGTCACTCTTCTTCACCATCGACTGGACTTCTGAAACCACAACAACTACAAGCCTAACCTAACACACAACGTTTTGAAGGTAAGACATATATATATATATACAATTCTGTTCTTCATATTTAGGGCCTAGCTGTGATCAAATGGCTGATCATTTGGTGGGGTGGTGCGCACTAAAGTTCCATGGTATGTTCACTATCAGTGCTAGAAGTAAGGGGGAATGGGGGGGGGGGGGTTGTGATCCCGAGGGTTTATAGGGAGGAGGCCCGTGACAAAAAAGTCTCAAGCGTGGTGGCCTCAAGTTGCTCAACTGCTTCCTTGGGCAGGCAGTTCCAGTCCTTGATGGTTCTGGGTCAGAATGAGGCACACCTGTACTGTGTTGTTGCTGTGATGAGCCTGAACTGCCTTTCATGGCCTCAGTGCTGGCAAGGGGGGTGGGGGGCAGCTTTGCTTGGAGTTGGAGGCTGGAGCAATGGACTAGGCCGCTGTGGATTTTGTACAGCCTGGAGAGCCTGGAGATCTGATGGCATCTTTCCAGTGTGGGCCAGTCCAATGCTTCCAGCAAGCTGTTGACACAGGAGGTGTTTCTATATCTGCTAAGTACGAAGTGGGCTGCTTGTCGTTGGACTGCTTCAGCTGTATGGTAATGGTATAGCAGCTATAGCTGATTCATGAAGAAACACAATGGTATGATTGATTTTCATGAACAAATCAATAGAATAGCTGATTATCACGAAGAAGCAATGGTATGATTGATTATCATGAACAAATAAAGAACAAATACAATGGTATAGCTGATTATCATGAAAAACAATGGTATGATTGATTATCATGAAGTAATACAATTGTGTTGCTGATTATCATGAAGAAGCAATGGTATGATTGATTATCATGAAGAAACAATGGTATGATTTATTATCATGAAAATAAATAAAAATACAATGGTGTTGCTGATTATAATGAACAAAACACAATGATATGATTATCATGAAAAAATACAATGGTGTTGCTGATTATCATGAAGAAACATTGCCATCATTGGTATGACTGATTATCATAAAATACAATAGTTTAACTACAGTTGATTATCATGATGGTATGATTGATTATCATGAAACATAACGATGTTGGCATTTGAAAACCTGACTGACAAATATGTCACTGTGTCGAAAATTGTCTTTTGATTGTCCAGAGAATGGATCCAGCTGACAGAAAACATTTGCAGCGTCTGTGGTTGAAGCTTCTTCACAACATCACAGACTACAAGGGCATCACTGATGGACTGTTTGCGGAGGGTATACTCACTCCGGCTTTGAAAGAAAAAGTTGTGAGTACCGTTGCATTCTGACTGACCTTTTGAACATCACGAAAAAATGTAAGCCTTTGTGATGGTCAGTGTTACTGTTAGGCTGGCCGGTGGGCCTGGCAAAAACATCAACACTGCAGTTTTCTGTCAGACACTATTCACTTATATGATAGTATAGCCAGCTCTCTGTGATGGTAGTAGCACACTACATTTTATAGCTTGTATGCTCTAACAGTCTAACATGAATGTGTTTTCATGTCTGAGGGGTGTGAGTGTGTTTTGGGTGATATGCACTGTCACTAATTCTTACATGTATGCAGTCAATGGAAAATTTCCTTACACATGTATTTGTTTTGTCCATGGACTAAATGTTTTGTATGTTGAATGTCTTTCAGTGGCCATGACCAATTTTCAAGATCATTCATAGCAGCACTAAACAGTTGAAAATTTTCAAGTAGCATATTTCATGAACTTTTTATTTGGTCCTGTTCAGACTTTGTACGGTGTGTTATTAAATATTTTGACCAGTTCTGGTATATAATACTTGAAGTGACTTGCTATGTTGAATGGAGGTGATTGATGCAGTATTATATGTTATTATTATTGATAGCATTTATGTAGCGCTATTCTCTGTTCTTGAGCAGACTCACAGTGTACATTGGCATGTGGTTCTGAATGAGTGACTGCATCCTTTTATAGTGCGTATTATTAATATCCACGGAAATGGTGTACTGATAGCGCTCTGTTGGGTGTTGCGAGGCTGGTGCCATGTGAAATGCTGCCATTTCAGTGCAAGTTCTGTGTACACCATTCAACCATGCACCAGGTTGTAGTGTCACTTCATTCAAAGCCACATAGGTAGGGTGTATGTGTGTTGAGCTGTAACATGCCACCTGCACTTTTGGCAGAATGACCGGGATCTTTTACGTGCTACTGCGATAACACGGGGGTGGAATGGATACCGAAATAAAACTATTAAAAGTCAGTACAGAAAGTTGACCCTGGAGAATAAAATGCTCCTGCCGGGACTCGAACCCAGGACCTTTTGATCATGAGTCCAATGCTTTAACCACTGAGCTATCCCTGCCCCAGATGGGGGCGGGGGGAGTGGAATATATCTGTCTTGACTTGGACTGTAATATTTGTGTTTGATCTCCTGATGCCATCAGCATCATTTTTAATGTCACACTGGTGTCAGAAAGGTATTGGAGCTTCTCAGTAAGTTCTTATCCATTCAGGTCTAGCTTCATGATTGTTGAATGTGTAAAAAAAGGAAGCTACATGAGGTATTTGCTCATGATGTGTATGGGCCCAGAGCTCTGTTCTTTGTCTGTTCCAGTTAAAACTGTTTGTGAATGGATACGGCCTAGGAGGAGGAGTATCTGTGAAAAAGCCCTAGTTGTTTGTCTGTTCTGGTTTAGTGTGTGTGAATTGATGGGGTGTGTCTGTGACCAAGCTCTCATCCAAGGGGCCTGTCAGTAGGTGCCTGCTAAATGGCTACAAGAGGCTACATGTACTGTCTGTAGTTTGATTGTGTTTCCATGGCTATAAGAGGCATTGTACTTTCTGTAGTTTGATTATGTTTCCATGGCTACAAGAGGCTATGTGTAGTTTGTGTTTCCATGGCCACAAGAGGCTACATATTCTTTCTGTAGTTTGATTGGATTTCCATGTCGTCATTGCAGCTGGAGAAGACGGGCACTGACCAGCTACGAGAGATCCTAGACATTTTGCCCAGGAGAGGACCCAAAGCTATAAGAGTGTTCTACGAGGTTCTTGTGGATTGTGGGGAAGATGTTGCAGCAGACCTGCTGTACCCAGAGCTTGCTGAACAGCGCATGGCAAAGCAGGCCCAAAAGCATGTTCCTTTGTCAGGTGTTCAGGAATCTCGTGAAATTACTGGGAATATGCTGGCTGAGGATGATGAGCTTCCTGAAAGTGAGATTTGGGTTATTTTTTATATTTTTTTTTTAACTGTCTTTATTTTTATTTGGGGGTTGTAACAAAAAATAAATAAATAAATCCCCCTTTTAATTATGAAGAAAAGAGTCTGCATGCTGTTGAATGTTTCGCTTGGGGTTGGGATGCTGTCTGACTGGTTTTGGACACTGCAGAAAAAAGCTGTGCGCACACATACACACACACACACACACACACACACACACACACACACACACACACACACACACACACACACACACACACACATGTACACACACACACACACACACACACACACACACACACACATGCCCACACACACACACACATATGTACACACACACACACACACACACACACACACACACACACACATGCCCACACACACACACACATATGTACACACACACACACACACACACACACACATGCACACACATACACACACACACACACACACACACACACACACACACAACCACCACCACCACCACACACACACCCTCAGACCCCCAGAAAGATAATTCTGGATTCCTGAATTAAGCTGATGGGTTCATGCCACTTTCTTTGATCTATTCCTATTTTTAGGGTCACTGGACATTTTTTATGATATCGTGATTTTACCCCCCAAAAAAGAAGGTTTTTAATGAGAGTGCTCTGAACTTTTTCCTGAACAGAATGGCCAGACATGGATTCACATGACCCGTTGAGGGTGAGCGTGGTCAAAGTGTCTGAGGGGGACCAGCTGATGAGGGCACGCTTTGCAAAGGCAGCAGCAGGCAATGGGGCAGTGAGTGGAGAAATGTTCCTCAACACTGCAGTAAAGTTTAAAAACTGCATTAAATGTTTCAACGTTTGTCAGGACAGTATCTTCTGACTGGTTAAACCTTTTGCAGCCAACTTGGTATGGTGAGGTACTGCCATGAGTTCAGTATGAACTCAAAAGGTCATGCAAAAAGATTGCTTTTCTTTTTTTCGAGGACAAGATCACCATTAATGTTCATATACTCAAATGTGACCGTTTCTGCTATATCTTTTCTGATCTGCCAATCCATCCACACTTCATTTGATAGTACTTCATCATAAGTCAGAATGTCTTATGAAAAGATTAGATTGTTGTGGTCAAGGTCAAGGTCACAGTTTAAGACTTCATTGAATGTTTGTCAGTTTGACAGTCCTAACTGACAAACATTCAGTGAAGTCTTAAACTGTGACCTTGACCTTGACCACAACAATCTAATCTTTTCATAAGACATTCTGACTTTTGATGAAGTACTATCAAATGAAGTGTATGACTGACTATAAAATTTTCTGTACAACTGACATCTTTGAAACCAAACTAGGCATGCTGATGTACTGCATAACTAATGACTGGATCAAGTGAAACAGAGTGGACATACTGCTAACAACCCTTGTCACAGTGTAAGCTGAAAGATGAATGTGTTGGGGGGTGGGTGGGGTATTTTGTGGAACAAGGTGACAAACCTTGTTACAAAGTGTAAAGGGGGGGGGGGGGGGGGGTATTTTGTGGAACAAGGTGACAAACCTTGTTACAAAGTGTAAGGTGAAAGAAGAAGGGGGGGGGGGGGGGGGTATTTTGTGGCACAAGGTGACAAACCTTGTCACAAAGTGTAAGCTGAAAGAGGAATGGTGGGGGGGGGGGGGGGGGGGATTTTGTGGTACAAAGTGACAAACATTGTTACAAAGTGTAAAGTGAAAGAGGAGTGGGAGTTATTTTGTGGCACAAGGTGACAAACCTTGTCACAAAGTGTACGGTGAAAGAGGAATGGTGGGGGTGGGTGGGTTATTTTGTGGGACAAAGTGACAAACCTTATTACAAAGTGTAAAGTGAAAGAGGAGTGGGGGGTGGGGGTATTTTGTGACACAAGGTGACAAACCTTGTTACAAAGTATAAGGTGAAAGAGGAATGGGGGGGGGGGGGGGGGGGGTATTTTGTGGCACAAGGTGACAAACCTTGTTACAAAGTGTAAAGTGAAGGGGGGGGGGGGGGTATTTTGTGGCACAAGGTGACAAACCTTGTTACAAAGTGTAAAGTGAAGGGGGGGGGGTATTTTGTGGCACAAGGTGACAAACCTTGTTACAAAGTGTAAAGTGAAGGGGGGGGGGGGGGGGGGGTATTTTGTGGCACAAGGTGACAAACCTTGTTACAAAGTGAAAGGGGGGGGAGGGTATTTTGTGGCACCAGGTGACAAACCTTGTTACAAAGTGTAAAGGGGGGGGGGGTTATTTTGTGGCACAAGGTGACAAACCTTGTTACAAAGTGTAAGGTGAAAGAGGAGGAGGGGGGGGGGGGGGTATTTTGTGGCACAAGGTGACAAACCTTGTTACAAAGTGAAAGGGGGGGGGGGGGGGGTATTTTGTGGCACAAGGTGACAAACCTTGTTACAAAGTGTAAGCTGAAAGAGGAGTGGGGGGGCCGTATTTTGTGGCATACGGTGACAAACCTTGTTACAAAATGTAAGGTGAAAGAGGAATGGAAGTGCCTGGCAATGCAAACATTATTTGGGTGTTATATCAGTTACTGTTTGTTTGTTTGTTAACAAATCAAGTACTTTTTTTTTGCATCAGATTTATTTATTTGGTTTTTGTATGAATATTTGTTAAATTTTGTGCAGTTGAAGTACTTTTGGGGTGTCAGTTTGAGCTGATAGCTCAGGCATGTGTGTTCACTCTTTACCAATGAAGACCACAAAGGGGTTGGCTCATGATGTCTTTGTTGTACTTCTGCCACACATTCTCCTGGTATGTGACCTCACTGATACACACTGGGCACAAAATGGCAGCATTCATGGTTCTGTTTTCGTGACTTTCAAAGGTCTGTGTTTTAACAAACAGGAGCAGAAATCTGCTGATGAAGTACTGAGGGTCTCTTGATAAGGCCTGTTGTGTTTCTTTGATTCACTTCCCCTTTAACGTTGGATGCTGGACCTGCATTCATTCCCATGATTCCATTGGACTTCAGGTGTACTGTATGGACAGGCCAGTGCGAGGGATATGTCTGATGCTGAGCAATCAGTTCTTCAAAGAGGCGAGAGCAAACAACGTGGAGCTTGCTGACCGAGAGGGGACAGCCAAGGACTCCGCTTCACTGGATAACCTCTTCAGGCATCTTGGCTTTCGCATTATCACCAAAGTTAACCTCAATGCCCAGGTGAGAGGTTTTGATAACTTTCACTAGTTTCAGTCAAAAAAATCATTTTAAGTGATGTCAGCCTTTACAGAGATTAATAATAATAATGTACATTTATCATGCACTCATCAATGCCCTGTGCACTCACATGATACAGCTTAACCAAAATACAATATTCTGTACACATGTAGAGCACAGTCCAACTGAAACAATTTACACAAGGTATTATATGGAAACACACATGCACATGCATGCACACACACACATGCACGCACACACGCAATGACTGTAGCAGAAACTGGCTTCTAGCAAAACACCAGCATTTTTCACACTTCTTGTCATCATAAATTATGTCAGCAGGGATGATTACTATTCTTCAAAGCCTTTGCCGTTGGAAACACAATGTGTGTGAGGTCAAGAGTAGTTTATTTCATTCTCTTCAATGCATATATATGAATATTCAATGTCAATATCAATGAGGAATTTGTGTTCAGTGCATATTAGTAATCAGTCTGATAGTCAGCCAGGAATGTATGTTCAGTGCATATTTGTAATCAGTCTGATAGGCAGGAATGTATGTTCAGTGCATATTTGTAATCAGTCTGATAGCCAGGAATGTATGTTCAGTGCATATTTGTAATCAGTCTGATAGGCAGGAATGTATGTTCAGTGCATATTTGTAATCAGTCTGATAGGCAGGAATGTATGTTCAGTGCATATTTGTAATCAATCTGACAGTCAGCCAGGAATGTATGTTCAGAGGCAGTGTACTTACCCTGTTCTTCATGTCTGTGTGGGGACAGACTGGTGGGGTACTTACCCTCTTGTTCGTATGTATGTGGGCTGGATGGGCCAGATGCTTACTGTCTATGTGTTGGAGCCCATTTTGATTCAGAATTTTTTCTTCTTGTTCCCAGGAAATGCTGCAGGCTGTTGAAGAGCAGACCTCACAGGACCACACATATTTTAATTGCTTTGTGTGCATTGTTCTGAGCCACGGAGAGCGAGATGTCATCTATGGAGTGGATGGAAAGACCATCTCCCTGGATAAATTAAAAGATGCTGTTGCGGATAACTGCCCAACGCTCGTTGGGAAACCCAAACTGTTCTTCATTCAGGCGTGTCAAGGCAGTGAGTGTTGTTTTCATTTAGGCATGTCATGGGAGGGAGTGTTGTGTTCATTTAGGCATGTCAAGGGAGTGAGTGTTGCCTTCATTGAGGCATATCAAGGGAGTTAGTGTTGTGTGCATTTAGGCATGTCAAGGGAGTGACTGTTGTGTTCAGGTGTGTCAAGGGAGTGAGTGTTGTGTTCATTCAGGCATGTTAAGGGAGTGAGTATTGTGTTCATTAAGGCATGTCTAGGGAGTGAGTGTTGTGTGCATTCAGGCATGTCAAGGGAATGAGTGTTGTGTTTATTCAGGTGTGTCAAGGGAGGGAGTGTTCTCTTCATTCATGTGTGTTTAAGGGAGTGTGTGTTGTGTTCATTCAGGTGTGTTGAGGGAGTTGGTGTTGTGTTCATTTAGGCATGTCAAGGGAGTGAGTGTTGTGATCATTCAAGCATATCAAGGGAGTGAGTGTTGTCTTCAGTGAGGCATGTCAAGGGAGTGTGTTGTCTTCATTCAGGCATGCTAAAGGAGTGAGTGTTGTCTTCAGTCAGGTGTGTCAAGGGAGTTAATGCATTCAGGCATGTCGGCATGTCAAGGAAGTGGGCGTTGCCTTCATTCAGGTGAGGCAAAAGAAAGTGTTGTGTTCATTCAGGCATGTCAAGGAAGTGGTGTTGACTTATAGGTCTGTGGTCTGAACTCCATCAGAACAAGAAGTCCAAGACCTTTTATATCAGTCCAAATAATTATAGTAATAAAGCCAAGTGTTTCAAAGCACTGGGTGAAAGATTTTTCTCTTTATATATAAGAATCACGTGTTTTTTTCTTTCTCCGTGAGTTTGAGAATCACATTGATTCTCTTTTTCTGGTGTGCTTTCAACATAATTTTGTATGCTGCTGGCTCGGTCATGGTGGGGCTTCACAGCTAGGCAAAGACGACCACCACCTGTGGTGATTGATTGATTGATGATCGCTTATATATACTGCTATTCTCCGCTCTCTTGAGCAGACTCACTGTGCTTGCATGTGGTTCTACACAATTGACTAGCTTTTTATCGCGTGTTTTTTTAATATCCACCGAAGTGGTGTACTTAAGTGCTGACATGGCTGGTGCCACATCAAACTGCTGCCATCTCTGCGCGTGTTTTTTAAATATCCACCAAAGTGGTGTACTTAAGTGCTGACATGGCTGGTGCCTCATCAAACTGCTGCCATCTCAGCACAAGTACTGTGTACACCATACAATCATGCACCATGTCACTTCATACAAAGCCACATATGTAAGGTGTATGCATGTTTAGCTGTAACCTGCCACCTGCACTTTGGGCAAAATGACCGGGATCTTTTATGTGCTACTGCGGTAGCACGGGGGTGGAATGGATACCAAAATAAGAGTCAGCACAGAAAGTCGACCATGGAGAAGACAATTCTCCTGCTGCTCCTGCATGGATTTGAACCCGCGACCTTTCAATCAGGAGTCCTGTGCTGTAACCACTGAACTATCCCTGCTCCCCAGTGCAGTGCAGCCTGTAAGGTCTGTATGTCCAGTTTGACAATGAAACTGAAAGCAGTCATGCTTGCTGTCTGCTGGATTGCCTGGTGGATTCAATGAGCTTGTACAAAATGTGAACAATGGTACAGGAAGCTGACTGGAATGTGTCTGTGTTTGACATCCACCTTTGAAAACTGTGGATATACTGTCCTGGATATGCCAGAGTCAAGGGAAATGGTGAAGAAGGTAGACTTGCAGGCAAAGCAGCCTTCGCAGGTGGCTTAACAGTTAAGTCTCAGAAGATGTGAAATGTTGAGGAGCTTGAGTCATTACCTGCGGACACAAAGCCAAGGAGAGCACACGATTGATGATTTTGCTTCGGAGGATGAGAAAGGGCCATCAGAAATCAAACCAACATTGAAACTGTTTTATTGGCAGTCCTGGGGAAAGTTGTGAGGCACATGATGGAACACAAAATGGCTTTTTCAATTTCATGCATAGATACTCTTTTGAACTGGACTGAACTGCAGTCAACTGCAGCAAAGCATACAGTGTTTTGTATGGTCAGGAGTTTGGGTTTTCTGTGGTCTAAGCGAGGGCATTCTTGGTGAGTCATTGTCAGTTGGATATTTAAGCTTTGTCAGTGACTAGGCTTGCCTGTCTCAGTGTCTGCATGGCATATCTTGTGCCTGTGTATGTGTGGTGGGGTGTGTGGTATGTGTGTGGAGTGTAATATGAGTGTGGTGTGGTGTGTAGGATGTGTGTGTGGTGTGTAGTATGAGTGTGTGGTGTGGTGTGTGTGTGTGGTGTGTAGTATGTGTGTGTGGGGGGGATGGGTGGGTGCTGCCTGTGTGTGTTCCAGGTTTTACAGGCCTGTGTTGTGCACACCTGTTGTGTGTGTGCAGAGCTGTTTGACAAAGGGTCTGGTGCAGTGGGTGGAGGTGGTGCAGCAGAGCTGGGTCCCCAGTCAGCCTCAGTAGACAAAGACATTGACCTCGCAACCGACAAGTTCATTGAGTTGAAGGTTGAGGACAAGACTGTTAGTGATATTGTCAGTGAGGGCCGTGTTTCATCCAAGTCTGATGTCTTTGTGGCTATGGCGACCATACCAGGTGCGTTCTCTGTCTGACATCACCATAGTGTAAATGCTGTCAGGAATTCAGCTATGTTAGTTTCCCTTGATTTTGCAGACTTACACAAAATCTATCATCTTTTTTAATTTGAGTAAAACCACTTTGATTGCTTAAGAAAAAACACAAAAGAAACCGACAACAACAACAAAACAGCAGAATTATATGATAAATATAAAATGTAGACACATGCAAAATGTTTAATGTTTGCATAAAAATGTGTTCTTTGGAAACTGAACTGGTTATAGATCTGTGTTTTGAAACATCACAAATGTGTTGTGGAGAGCATTTAACTTAACCTGCATGGTTTTGCTTCCTATGAAATATGACTTGCAAAGTGTTCTGGGTAATGTTTAATGGGAATCATTCTATCATTTTGTGTGTAGAGCTTTGAGGTGTTCCCAGAAGATATACACTTAAAAGTCTCAAAGAAAATCAAAACTGAGTGACATGGTTTTTATCAGTCACCAGTGATATTAATATCCATAGGTGGTGTGTGTGTGTAATTTGGGTTTTCTTTCAGATTTTGTGTCCTGGAGAAACATGGAGTGGGGGACATGGTTCATTCAGGCCGTGGTCTTTGTGTTCTCCCACTTGGCACACAAGTATGACCTGATGCAGCTCATGACCAAAGTGAGTATGGTGCTAGCTCAGCCTCATCCTGTATGGTGCTACCTCATCATGTACAATACTGGGTCAGCCTCAGCATGTATGGTGCTACCTCATCATGTACAATACTGGGTCAGCCTCAGCATGTATGGTGCTAGGTCAGCGTCATCATGTATGGTGCTAGGTCAGCCTCCTGTATAATACTAAGTCAACCTCATCATTTATGGTGCAGGGTCAGCCTCATTATGCATGTTGCTAGGTCAGCCTCATCATGTCTGGTGCTAGGTCAACCTCACCATGTCTGGTGCTAGGTCAACCTCACTGTGTCTGGTGCTAGGTCAACCTCACTGTGTCTGGTGCTAGGTCAACCTCACTGTGTCTGGTGCTAGGTCAGCCTCACCGTATATTGTGCTAGGTCAGCCTTACTTTGTATGGTGCTAGGTCAGCCTCACCATGTACGGTGCTAGTTTAACTTCATTATGTATGGTGCTAGGTCACCCTCACCGTGTATTGTGCTAGGTCAACCTCATCATGTATAGTGCTAGGACCACCTCATCATGTATGGTGCTAGGTCAATCTCACTGTGTATGGTGCTAGGTCAACCTCACCATGTCTGGTGCTAGGTCAACCTCACCATGTACGGTGCTAGTTCAACTTCATAATGTATGGTGCTAGTTCAGTCTCACTGTGTATGGTGCTAGGTCAACCTCATCATGTATGATGCTAGGTCATCCTCATCATTTTATTGATCAACGAAGCATGGTGTGATCACCCTTGTTGGTGAGATACCACACTATAGAAATGCCGGCTGTTATTTTCATCATTATTCTGAGTCTTGTGATCCTTAGTCCTGTTTGATTTCAGGTGAACCGACTGGTCAGCAGGGCAGAGACTAAGAAAGGCTGCAAGCAGGTGTCCATCTTTAAGTCATCTTTCACCAGTGACTTCTACTTCTTCCCAGGACTTCAGGAGGGAATGGTCTCCTCGCACTCCGAAACGGACATGGCGAGGAGCAACAGCCAGTCGGCGAAAGCCCCGTCATCCGTACAGCAGACGGCAATGCCACAGCAGACGTCAAGTGTGCAGACGGCAATGCCACAACAGACATCAAGTGTGCAGCCATCAGTGCCACAGCAGCCAGCTCCATGCTCACCAGCTGTGGCTATGGGTAAAGGGGTCACAGCACAGCCGTCTGACAGCCTGGATGGAACTCTGGTGGAGTGAGGAACTGAAGGAAATGTGGGCTGAAGCAGTGACAAAGTGTTTACAACATTCACCTTTTTACCTTTCCTCTCCAGAAATTTGGGTGGCTATGGCTGCGGCCTGTATGGTGTGCTGTGGTATCCCAGGTTTGTTCTACAGTAATAATAATAACAAAGATTTCCAGAGTGCCCCATCCAGTGTGGGTTCAAAGTGCTCTGCAGTAACACTGGGACAAATGCAATGATGACAACAAAGCACGTGAAGCATACCTGCCAATCAGATTTCATATTGGATACTATTTGTTCCATAAGCACATATAATTATACAGTTAATAATTAAGATAATTTTTATGTCAAGAATTGGATCCTGCTCAGCTTCAGTTGTCAGATAGGAAATGCTTTGACAAACGGTAAGGATGTAAAAGAGAGTGAAAGGTATAGTGTAATGGATGGATGGGTATTTCTGAATAAATGCCCCACAAAGATGTGCTTGGCAAAAAAAAAAAACGTGGAATGGTACTCACATAGTAAGCAAATAACAGTGATTAGCATTGACCCCTGCCTTTGTTTGTACTGACTGGCAAAGAAACTCAGTGCCCCAGTCTGCGCCACTAGCATGGGTTTGGGGAGCACTGTGTCAACTGACAGTTACCGTCATCATTTGGAATGATGGATTGAAGAAGTGAGGTGGACTGATGTACTGAAGAGTTGATGGACTGAAGGAATCATGTACTGAAGAGCTGATGGACGGAAGGAATGATGTACTGAGGAGCTGATGGACTAAAGGAATTATGTACTGAAGCTGGTGAACTGGAGGAATGATGTACTGAAGAGCTGATGGACTGAAGAGCTGATGGACTGAAGGAATGATGTACATAAGCTGGTGAATTGAAGGAGTGATGTACTGAAGAGCTGATGAACTGAGTGAATGATGTACTGAAGCTGATGAACTGAAGGAATGACGTACGGAAGAGCTGATGAACTGAAGGATTGATGTACTGAAGCTGGTGAATGATGTACTGAAGAGCTGATGAACTGAAGGAATGATGGACCCTTCTCCCATCATCAGGAAGGGACTGGCAGAATAGTACAGCACTGGTTGTTTGCCACTTTGCCTCAGCTCAGCTGCTCATGGTGTGTGTATCACTAGCTCTGAGATGATGGAACACCCCAGTGTGTGTGAGCACAGTGTGCAGTGAACAGACTGTTGTCAAGAAGTGTGTCCATCAGGCAGTAATCCTGTAACACTTGTAACACATATAACCTAACACATGTAATGTAACTGTGGTGAAGCTGTGGAAGGAAGACAGACCATGATCAGAAACAGTGGTGCAAGTCCTGCAGCTGAGATGGATGATGAAGATGGTGAAATGATCTAGCAAAATGTCTGACACTGTGGACCGTGATCAAAGACGAGGCTTATAATAAGACAGAGGTCTTTGAATCTGATGGAATCCACGTCAAAGGTCTCATTCAGTTAGAAATAGAATAGAGCAGTTCACATGCGGACAGAAAGGAAATGACCAGAAAAAAGTCTGACCAGGGGGAGCATGTCAAGAGGGTATCCTTAGTTTCAAGCCACATGTACAGGCATGAAATTTTGCCAAATGACATCAGAGCATGTGGAATATATTTTGTTTTGCAGTACATTTCTTCCCTTTATTCATATACATGAATTTTCTATTAATAATACAGTAGCAATGTTGTTAAAGATAGTTCTAATTACCAGCAGTTCTGTGTACATCCGCATTCGATCTTATGCACGTACATACTCAAAACATGAGTATGCACATGTAAGTATGCACATGTAAAGAGTAATTGTACAATGAGCAGAAATCCTCCGAGTTCCCCATTGCACCAGAACTGTTGCCATGGAGCTGCTCATGGCTGTGAGCTTCATAGACTTAAAGTTCTCAGGACTTCACCCACCCAATCTTTGCCATTCTTCTCTTCCTTTTGTCCTGAGGCAGCCCTGTGTGGTTGACAGGATGTTAGAACCCAATGACTGACTTCTTACCTTACCTCCAGGTCTGTAGCAATGCCATTGTCACTGTGTCTGTCAGCTGAAGGTGAAGTGACCAGTTTAGTTGTAGCAAACAGATCGTTTGAGACCCAGCTGGCGACCTAGTTTGATGAGGGTAGTTTAGCTGTAGCAAACAGATCGTTTGAGACCCGGCTGGTGACCTAGTTTGATGAGGGTAGTTTAGCTGTAGCAAACAGAGATTGTTTGAGACCCGGCTGGCGACCTAGTTTGATGAGGGTAGTTTAGCTGTAGCAAACAGAAATCGTTTGAGACCCGGCTGGCGACCTAGTTTGATGAAGGTGGTTTAGCTCTAGCAAACAGATCATTTAGACCGGGCTGGGGACCTGGTGGCAGAGCTTGCTGAGGGCTCCAAACAGGTACTCTCTTGCTCGACTTTGACAAACAAGTCCTCCTCCAGCTTCTCTGCTCTGGCTTCCAGGGGCAGATGCACCAGTGGGTCAGCAGCTTCCTTGTCAGCAGGACTGGGCAGGTCGATGTGGAGTGACTGGTGTCTGCATTTGGCCAAATTGTCTCTGGCATCCCTCAAGGATCTGTCCCTGGCCCAACCCTTTTTCTTGTCAACATCAACCTGAACACCAGCGTCAGTTTATTTCCAAAGTTTGGCTGTTTGCTGATGATGTCATTCTGTAAAGGATTCGTTCCCAGTGTGACACACAGCATGCAAGAAAACCGGGAGACCAGAGAAATGGGAAAGCTACTGTCAGATGTCCGTCAGGTTCAGGAAATGCTACACCCTCCAGGTCTTCCAGAAGAAAAAGCAGCTCTGCCATGACTACATCGATTCCCACATCAATCTAAAAAGAAGCTGTGCTTCATTCATTGCCCTGATCTCTTCTGTAAAAAAACTTGATTTTTCCTATTCTGTCTTTGTGAAGTTAGTTGCAGTCTTTCTCCAAAAGAAACAACTTGAGAAAAATCAGTGTTTTCTGACACTGCCAGTTTAGGCACCCACAACTTGTGGAGGGAAATTTGCAAAATAAATTAAGATTTGCACATATAATCAGTGTATAATTGATGTTCATAGCAGAAGTCACTCTTTTACTACACACAACCTTTGACCCCAAATTTGCCTGGCCACTTTCACCCCACTGTTGTTGTGAGATCATCTGCATAACCCACTGTTTTGATTCATTGCCTTAGTACTGTGTTTGGTATCTGTGACCATGGTGTCAGTTAGCTGTAGTTATAGAGTGAGTTTAACGCTGGTTAAAGAATAGTGCTTTATAAGAATTATTTCTTATTATTATTTATGATGGCAGGTGAATTGTTTGGCCTGTCATGGCCACAGCCATGTCCCACAAAGTGTCAGTAGCCATGCAGTGATCAGCTAAAAGCCATTGTTCATTGCAGCTGAACAGTTCTCACACTGCAGTGTTTTATTAATGCTCAGTGCACCATTTGCAGTGGGGTTTTCAGAACTGGTTTCCCCTTTCGGGCTGGGGTTTTAGATTTGTACCGGGTTGCTTCCTCTCCATTGACACTGGGAAATTGTCAGTTTGTATGAAATATTGACTGTATTCTACAGGCACTCACTACTTGTGTACACGATTAATTCACAGAATGGACTGGTCTCACAGGACTGTAGCTGCCCTTTTGGTTGTGCACTCCACTTGATGGGACAAGCAAAAGCAATGTCACTGACAATTTTGAAAAAAGAGCAATATATATATATACTTGGACTGCAGTGTTGCATGTCAGTATGTTTGTTGTGTGTGTGCTCGTGTTTGTCTAGCATTGTTTTCGTAAAACATGGCTCTGGATCATTTTCCTTTTCCTTGGCTGGTTGGATGCAGAGTTCTAAATTCTTGGACAGTGGCAGAATCCACTCTAGAGCTAATGTTAGTTGTCAGTCTGTCACATCACTTTTCTATTTCCTCTTTTGAAAAAGGAAACATGAGAATGATGCTAATTGCGTGATGGCACTACCGTGACTATGTTTCTTTTTGGGATTCAGTCATACTGCTGGCTTCTGTCAGAAAAATAGCTCTGTGCTTTTTGGTATGCATGATGTGCCACAATCTGAAAATGCCCATGGGGCAAACAAAACTGTGCAAAATGTGCATACAAGATGCCATAATGCAATCACTGTATGAATCAGGACCATGACTAGTTTTCAGAAAGTGATGAAGAGACACAGTGTATTGAAATACAGTCAAGAATCCAATAGAGAATCCCCGTAACTATCACTGTATCAATCATGACCATGACTAGTTTTCAGAAAGTGAGGAAGAGACTGTATTGAAATACAGTCAAGAATCCAACATGTAATCCCCATCCAGCCCAAGTCTTGTAAGCCATACTGACTGCACCACAGTTAACTCAAACTAGCTGTCTATATATTTTAAAAATCACATTCCTGTTCATAGGGCTGGACCCACGGTGTATCTTTGAAAGTTTGCTTGGTGACTCCTTTAACCAAAAAAAAACAAAGGTGTCATCTCTGCTGTTGGAAAGTCTGAACACAGATGAAATCTGTTTACAAGAATGCCACTTTGAACTGCACATGAAGAAACATGTTTCTTCAAATGCTTCAGATGTAAGCAATTGGTTTTAAAAGGTGTGGTCACTCACAAGGGTGGTTGTTGATAAAGGCTCCACTGCATATGTACACAAACATCACACAAACATATATGTGTCCCGTTCTCATGAAATGAGTCAACTTCAAATTTGGCAGTCTGAGATATCTACATGTCTCAAATCAGCAAGTTCTGCTTGTTATTTTGATACTTAAATCAAGTTTCTACTCAAAAAAATGTGGACATGATGTGTTTTTCAAGGTTGCATATGTGGCAGAAGCCATTTTGAGAAAATCAGCTTTAAAGTTTTCACTGTGCATTGAGTAGTTTTTCCTTTAATTCTTAGCAAGAGGGGGTTTAAATGTACCAGTCTTTACCAATTTTAGCACAGGACATAACAAACACTGGGGCACCTGAAAAGACTTGAAATTTCAACATTAGTTATCTTTTAATATATTTTGTTAATGTTTTTAATCCCATGCTCTCGGATTAAAATGAGCAAAACTGATGATGGGTAGGGTGAATAAAACGCATTTTAAACATATTTATTCAACTTTTCAGAGCATATCAGTACAAGCACACCAAAGTTTAATGCTTATAGACTTTAATTTCGCAAAAATCTGAAAACACCTCACAGACCAACACTGGCTGCTTTTGCCTGTAGCACAGTAAGCTGGCTGTGAGTTAGGACTCAGTTGGTGAGAGTGGGTCACATATGCACACACAACCAAAGAAAATACAATTCTATACATCATCTTATAAAGCACAACTCACCAACCTTGGCATCTTACATATTTTTATTGATGAACAGAGATATTACCATACAGTCTCTAAGTAGAGGATACAGTATGAAAATGTGGTGGGTATCAGACTGACTCCAGAACAAAGAACGATAATACAAAATTGATGACAATGATGCTGAGTAAGTGACATCATACACAGAACAAACTCTAAATCCACATCCCAGTTTGGTCAAATGAGGGAATGAAAAAAACGAAACAAAGGAAATTCAACATAACAAAACCTTGAATTAGAAAATGCAACATATATGTATTATTCTTGTTAGAATCAATAAGTCTGAAGAATTAAAGAAAGTAAAAACAAAAAGACAAAATCAAGGGGGGGAAAAGGAATGAAAAAAGAAATTATCAGCTGCTAAGATTTATTTTGCTGCAATGCCTGTTGCAACAAGGTTTTGTATGTGCAGCAGATGGGGTGTGGAGTGCTTACATGTTGCAACCAAAGCTGCATGCCAGTGGAAGCAACTGAAGCATGTGCAATGTCTTGGTCTTCTTGCCATCCAATGTCTTGTCACATCAGGTGCAACTTGAAACAAAGCCTTGTCAGAAGTTTAACACCATCTAATGCCTCGTCACATCTGGTGCAGTTGAAAACAAAGCCTTGAAAGCGTGGCCCAAAAAACAGTTGTAACATTCAATGCATGAACAGATTTCAACACCTTAATGCAGCATTTGACTGGAACTAATGTAGTAGCATTTACCATTAGATGCAAAGACAACCAGTCAAAACCGTGCACCATTCTTTCACTGACCAAAGTACTGGAGCAGATTTGTACCCACAGCTGTGGTGAGGGCCTACCTGAGCCGTGCTGGGGAAAGGGGGTGGCACATGTGGAAGAACAGAATACAGACAAAGCCATAATCGTGTGACAGGACGAGAAAAGTTTCAAAGTAGGAAGGATGAAGGTGGCAGTACAGTGAGAACAGAAGAAATATAGGCAAAGCCAAAATGGAGTAACACAAGGAGATGTTTTAAAGCAAAGCAGGAAAGGATGAAGGTGGCAGACCAGTACAGATCAACACAATAATATACAATGAAGAAAAGCATACTGATGACCACATAATATTTAAGACAATGATGTACAAAGCAGGAATGGGCACTAATGACACTACAGATCAACATAAAAATGTACACAAAGCCAAAGCAACAGCTAGAAGCCTGGTGCTGGTCGGAAGATTTGGAACCAATCTGCGACTGTCGTTAATTACTATACATATTTACAGCAACACCATCATGCACTGAGAAGGTACAATGTCAGCTATGCTGGTATTCTTACACTGCTTCCCTTTTGACGTCCTCAAAGCAATGACTGAATAAAGTGCTTGCACAACAAACCAGCAATGCCCTGACAAAGCTAAAACCAAGAAGGAAGTCTAAGTACACATAATACCAGTGTAATGGAACATATTAAACCTGCAGGTTCCTGACACACCACCCACTCAAAATACAGTTTTCATCTCTTACAAATTGTCTTTTACTGTTATTGCTAAAAATCAACATCACTTCCTGAAATTCATGTCATGAGAAATGATCAAAATGGCTTGAGTAGAAATTTTCTTTTCAAGCAGCTCCCATTACAAGTGTGTTTATTGTTTAACAGCTGTTTTCTCCACGCACTGTGAATTCTTGCTGTGAGCTGATCAACAGTCTGTTCCCTGTTCATTTCAGCAACAAACATCGAAACACAGTCTCAATCCTGAACTTTGAAGACTGCCAGATCTCTCCTTTTGCACAAATGACATTTTTTCAATCAAATGCAGTCAAACCTGCCTTAGTTTTAAGCAAATTTAACATTTTTCTGATGTGGAAGACTTTGGTCCCCACTCTGTTACGCTAGTAACCCAAAGTGTATTATGGTCAATGGTATTAGACAGGTCTGGCCACACTGTGAAATACCAAATGAAACAGCAAAGTACAAATGTTGACAGCGGCAATAACTAATGTGCTAACAATCATTTATTGCCAATGTGTGTACTCAAGTTTTATTAGGTTATGAAAAAGTGAATCTCTTATGAAAAGAATAGTACTTCAACAAATACAAACTGGTTTTAGCAAAATCATCTGTAATCATTATTTTCAAGTTCTCTTTTGTTAATTTTTGTCTGCAGAGTGACCTGACCAGAAAAAGAAAAAAGAAACACTTACTGAATGAGTATTAAATAATCAACAAGGAGATTGAACTGATTGTGAGAACTAAAAATTAGTTTTAAATATTCACTTTTTGGCTTTCTTAAACCAAATACTCATCATCCATGTCTCTTATAATTAATAAAACTTTTTTCATTACTCCAGAGTTGTCATTTCAAAGATTGTGGTGAGCTATGCAGTGTTTGAGCAAATGACCCGTCAGATGTCAGATAAACACAACAGATTCCCAATGGCCACTGGACCACACCAGGCAAGTGTTGAAGAAAAAGCAAAGTAATGCTTTTGCTGGGAGAAAATAGGCATGGTACACAGTAAATAAATAACAGCACACAGTTCTCTATTAGAGTGACAGTCACTACATTTGACCTACAGTTCACCCCACCCCCAAAACAAGATTAATTTTTAAAAATGTTTTTACAAACAAAAAGGAAAACCACTTACTTCACTTTACAGAAGTTATTAAGCTTGTACAAGCAAAAAAGTAAGTGTAAAATCAGTACACCCAAATTTCTGTATGAACTGATCAGTTGTCCACATTGATACAAATCAGGTTGTTTCAAATCCTGTAACTGTGTTTAAAAAACACCCCAGCTGTTAGCTAAACCCAACACCAGTACCACAACTCATTGACAGAAAAACTCTATAATGGGAGTAACCAGTTAACTAAACAAGGCAGAACTGGTCTTTGTCCCACTCACAAAAAAAGACAAAAACTAAAAACAGAAATCTTTGCCTAAAATCTCCATATCTAGCCCAGACGGTGGAGGGATCTTGATCATTATACAAAGCAGAACCAATGTGTTGCCCAACTTTAACTGGGTCTCTCTCTCTCTTTTTTTTTTTTTTTTTTTAAGCATTTCTTGCTGCTCAGCACTTTCATTTGTTGTGACTAATGGAAAGAAAGTCTAAGCTGGTTGGCTGGAACCCGCAGTGTCCAGTCCTCACAGAACCACACATCTCTTTTTCTTTGGCGGCTCTGGGGGCTCCAAGGCAGCTAGGATGGCTTCATCAAACACGTTCTTCAGGCCTTTCTGCACACACAAACCACACAGCAAAGCGCATGAAAACACTCTCAACTCCATTCTCAATAGGCGTCTAATTGTTTTGTTAATGTCCCTAGTTCTACACAAAGCACGCAAAGGAAAACAGCCACATACATTCTTCAGCCTCTTCTGCATGCATAAAAACCAACCAGGGTAAGCATATTCACAATACTTGAAACAGGATTATTCATTCTTTCCAGTCTGCTCTCATCACACTCCTGTTTCACTGCAGCTCATAATCATTCCTTGTCCTTCCTTCTATTGCCAGTCATAGCTGCAGCACAGTCAGCTAGCTGTCCACACACCTGGTATAACACTCAGTGCCCTGCCCACCCCCTGCCAAAAACACACACACAGTCACAGCTGCAGTACAGTTAGCTGTCCATGCGCCTGATATAACACACTCTCAGTGCCCCACCCAAAAACAACACCAACAAAAAAACAGTCATAACTGCAGCAGTCAGCTGTCCACACACCTGCAGCAGAGTCAGCTGTCCACACACAGGGTATAACACATTCTTAGCGCGCCCCCCCTCCCCCCAAAAAAACAACAACCACCACCACAAACCAACAACAACAACACAAACACACAACAACAGCTGCGGCAAAGTTAGCTTGCCACACACCTGATATAACCCCCTCTTGCCCCCCCCCCCCCCCCCCCCCTCCACAGTCACAGCTGCTGCTGAAGTGATGAGCACCTACCTGTGTAAGGGCAGAGCATTCTACATATTTAACAGCACGCAGTTCCCGGGCCAGCTTTTCCCCTGCATCCTGTGTGATGGGCTTCTGTTTGTTCTTGGCCAGCTTCTCTACTGTGGCTGCGTCATCCCGCAAGTCAATCTGGGTGCCCACCAGCAGGAACGGCGTCTTCTGGCAGTGATGCGTGATCTCCGGAACCCACTATCAATAATAACATTTGCAATGTAAGCGTAAAGGAATGTCTTCTAGTAGTCATGAGTGATCTCTGCAAGTAGAACCCATTGTCAACAAAATACATGTGCAACAGCAGTATAAAGTAACATTCTCTATACTCTGGCTGTGATGGGTGACCTCTAAAAGTAGACCCACTGTCAACAAATACATTTGCAATTGTATAGAATACAATTGTCAATCCAGTCCAATTTTTTCCCCTCAACATTGTGAAGTTGTAAAATGTGATTTCCATCCATGAGGAAGAGGGCAACACTGAGGTTATAAGTGTCAATTGTGAAGATAGACAAGTAATTAATCATGATGGTTATATCAGGGCAAATAGTTGTGAGGAAGAGGGCAACAAACACTGAAGTTGTAAAAATGTAACTACCAGTTGTGAGAAGGAAGATGATGAGGGAGAGTGTCACTACCAGTCTTGAAGCATGAACTGTCTCCATGCAGCCTGCCACATCTCACTTAGCTCCCTCATGTCTGAACAGGTAGCCTGCCACATCTCGCTTAGCTCCCTCATGTCTGAACAGGTAGCCTGCCACATCTCACTTAGCTCCCTCAGGTCTGAACAGGTTGCCTGACACATCTCACTTAGCTCCCTCAGGTCTGAACAGGTTGCCTGACACATCTCACTTAGCTCCCTCAGGTCTGAACAGGTTGCCTGACACATCTCACTTAGCTCCCTCAGGTCTGAACATGTAGCCCAACACATCTCACTTAGCTCCCTCAGGTCTGAACATGTAGCCCAACACATCTCACTTAGCTCTGTCAGGACTCAGCATGTAGCCTGACATCTCACTTAGCTCCGTCAGGTCTGAACAGGTAGCCTGACACATCTCACTTAGCTCCGTCATGACTCAACATGTAGCCTGACACATATCACTTAGCTCCGTCAGGTCTGAACAGGTAGCCTGACAGTGACACATCTCGCTTAGCTCCATCAGGACTCAACATGTAGCCTGACACATCTCACTTAGCTTCGCCAGGACTTAACAGGTAGCCTGGCACATCTCACTTAGCTCAGTCAGGTCTGAACATTAGCTCAGCCAGATCCACATTAGTCTGAGAGTAGCTATGCAACAGCCTCTGTGCTTAGCCTGGGACACTCTGTATTCCAGGGGGGTGCATCACTTCAAATCCAAAATGCACAGTTAAAACTACATTTTTCATCCTGCATGCTTGTGTTACCGTTTGAGTGAATGAACATTCTACAGCCTACACTGTGTGTTATTTTATTTCATGCCTTTAAAAGTAGTATAATCTTTGAAAAAACATCATTTTACGGGTCGAGGAGCTGAATTTCAGTATTCTAATAGATGTGGCAGGTAACTTCATATAAACAATTTATAAAAAAATTATAGATGCTCATTATGCTAATTTATGCAGATTAGATTGCACATCAGTGATCTGCTAATGCTACTGGTACAAATTTCAACAAGGGTACCACAAATAAGAAACCCCATGTGCAGATTTTGAAGATTGTTTCAGGGATAATTGTGGTATCTAAACAACCAGGAACAGTAACCAGTTTGTTATGTAATTTATGCAAATGAGGGATCAAATTGGGTTAGATTCTATACTGAGAAGTGGTGTACACTATTGGTATTATATCTAAATTTCCTTGTTTAAAATCTGTAAGTCCTGTGAACATGCACAAATCAGTTAATTATTATACTTAATTAGTTATTACATAACAATATGCTAATTATCTCTTGAAATTGGATTGTGAGGCATTTTCCCCCACTGTTTTTGGATTCGTCATGTCCCAAAATATAAATTCACCAATTTTAATACCAATGACTTGAGTCATTCAGATTTTATGTATATAAACCCTTATTATTGCTGCTTTCCACGGGTCCACCCTTTTGCCTTCATATCCTTTATTGTCATAGTCATACTAAAGGACTGTCCTGAAATTGAGCTGATTTTTTTAACTTAAAATTTGAATATCTCCTGAACTGTTGATCCGATTTGAGTGATATAAACTGCAATGGATTCAGCTTCAAGAGCCCTTTAATTTGATACACTTCATTCAATCAGAGGCATAGAGCAATATTTGGCTGTTGCATAGCTACTGAAAGCACACAGTCTGTTTTGTGTCAAGAACAACTGAAACAAAGCCATAGAGGACTGCAAAGTTACAAAACAGTAAATACAGACAGGTTTTATTCATACCAGCAATAACGCAAATGAAAGCCATACCTTTTCCCGGACGTTTTCAAAGGAAGAAGGACTGACTACAGAGAAGCAAACTAGAAAGACATCAGTCTGTGGGTAGCTGAGTGGTCGCAATCTGTCATAATCTTCCTGACCGGCCGTGTCAAACAAGCCCAATGTGTATGGCTCTCCGCCAATCATCACCGTCACTGCATAGTTGTCAAACACCTGCACACAGAGCAGGAGAGAAACTTCAGTCAAGTTTGTGTACATTTTCACAGATTTTAGGCTAATATTTTATAGCTACAGCTAAACTCTGATACTGTGACAATCCATTAGTTACAATTTTAAATCTGATGCAAACGAAAAACAAAGGTAAAAGACAGAACAGCTCTAGAGAAATGTACTCATCCATAGGCTATATGACGACAGCACAAAGAACAATTAAAAACACAAGCATTTTTGATGCAGAAAAAGGTAAAACTAAAACAGTAAAAGAAATACATCCTCAGTATACCTGCCAAAAAGAGATCAAGACTAATAAAAATGAACAAGCAAGGGAAGGGCAGCAGATGGGGTGGGGGGTGGGCAGAGAGACAGACAGAGGAGTGGGTTGCTGAGGGATTACTTACTGTGGGCACATATTCTGATGGAAATTTGTTGGTTGTATATGAGATGAGTAGACAGGTTTTACCCACGGCTCCATCACCAACAACCACACACTTTATTGTCTGCATCTTGGTGTCAACACACGCCTCTTGTTACTGTCCTGCACAACACAACCACACACTTTATTGTCTGCATCTTGGTGTCAACACATGCCTCTTGTTACTGTCTTGCACAACACAACCACACACTTTATTGTCTGCATCTTGGTGTCAACACATGCCTCTTGTTACTGTCCTGCAGAACACAACCACACACTTTATTGTTTGCATACTGGTGTCAACACATGCCTCTTGTTACTGTCCTGCACAACACAACCATACATACTGTCTGCATCTTGTTTTTCTTTGGTTGTCAAACCAATGAGAATGTTGGTTGTGTACTTTTGCCTAGTTTAGGAATAAGATTAATAGAACAGGAAGATCACACTACTTTTTAGCTGAACAGCAAAAAGTTCCTAGACTTGGCCAACTGCCAGGGCTGCAAAGCCTCAGTGTTGAATAACTTGAAAGGATTAAACATAAACGTTAAACTTATTCTTAATCTGATGTGGTTATTCAGAGTTTTGCAAATCGACCCTTGAATTAAACCCTTATGGGCAAAGCCAGCTTCTAATATTTTGAAGCAGTTGTCTGCGGACTTGTTAATTTTATATCAGTCTGAACTAACACAAGTTTTACATTAATCATTATAATCAGCATCAATATACATTTATACTAGGCTAACTAGTATAATGCAAAAACTGATTTTGATTGTAGAAGTAAGTTCCAACTTCACTTTTAATTTTAAGCATGTTCTACCATGATAATATCTGACCTTGATATCTTGCATGTGGCATAACTCATTTTAATTATCAGTCTGCCTGGTAAACTTTCACAAGTGGATCAAATGTTCAACATTTTTTGTGTCAAGATTAAGCTGCATTTTATCATTATGTCCAAAGGTATTAGACTCAAGATCACTTTGGAGTTCGACTTGACTTGTTTTTATAATTTTTGTTTTTACAGCTGAAATATTATTTGAAATACATTATTAAACAGATAAAATGTGTTTGTTTTGAGCTAAATAAACCACTGGAATAAATGCATCTCAATGCTTTAAACAAAGTGAGTTATTGCTAAAGATTTACAATACTTTTGTTGTTGAAATACTGGCTTTTTTCTTTACTGTCTGCTCATTGTCTCAAACAGAACCTCTCTCCCAAACCCTCACCCAGCCTCCATTCACATAAGACACTGATATTCTGTTTTTCTTGCAGGCAAAACATTGGGTGTGACACTCACTAACAATCTGTCCATGGAGAAGCATGTCACCAACATCTGCAGATCTGCCTACATAGAAATTTGGAGGATTAGTAACATCCGTCACTATCTCACTATTGATGCTACAAAAACCCTCTTCTGTGCCTTTGTTTTGTCAAAACTTGACTAATGTAATTCTCTTCTATCAGGTTTTCCAAAACGTCTTCTTGACAAACTCCAAAATTCTTCAGCCAGACTGGTCTTCAAAGCTCACAAGCACAAACACATCAAACCCCTCCTTCGGAAACTTCATTGACTACCCCTACCAGTAGTCTCAAGAATCCAGTATAAAGTCACAACTGTGTGCTACAATTCTTTCACTGAAAGTTACCCAGTCTATCTTTCTGAACTCCTGACCATCTATCATCCATCCAGACAACTTCGCTCCATTTCTGACACCAGAACCTTCCGCATACCTTACCTTTCACAAAAACAGACCTTTGGACAACGAGCTTCTTCTTTCATGGGCCTGACACAGTGGAACTCGTTACCGTGTGATGTTCGTCACTCACTATCACTATCAACATCTTTCAAGCAAGCCTTAAAAACTCATCTCTTCAAATCTGCATATAATTAATACCCCCCCCCACCCCACCTGCATGTGTGTGTGTGTGTGTGTGTGTGTGTGTGTGTGTGTGTGTGTGTGTGCAATATTCCGCTGTACATTTTTGTATTTGCAATATATCTACTTGTATCATACATGTCTGCTGAAATCAGAGTTTGGTCATGCTTGGTTATTGACAACTTTTATTTACTGAAATTGCTGTATGTAAATTCTTGCATAGTTGGTGGTCATATGGCCCAAAACCTTTTTTTATTATGTCCATTGTATGTGTTTATACATTTTTCTGCAGCTTTTTGTATGGTGCATTGTGCCTTAGATCTTGCTAGGGATCATGCACCATAAAAATTTCCATTATTATTATCATTATTATTACACCATCCTGCTGTTTGTAGACAAATGTCAAATACAGTACAGTTGGGTTGAGACAGTTGTCAGTGGTGACGGGAAATAGCTGCTATTGGCATAAAAATGAAGTAGCTCAGTAACTGACAGTTTAATCTACCCATTGAATTGAGTTCAGTTGCTTTGTTTCAGTTACTTTCAGACGAACTTTGGGCTTGTTCAATTTAATGCAAAACTGACTCAAGATCACGGTTCGACTCACGATAACTCTAACAAATCTTCGGAGTACAGAAACCTATACAGGACCACTATATGCTGGGTTTTCGTATTCATTACGGAATGCAGCAAGGAAACTTAGCAGCCGTCCTCACTGCCTTTGCTGGCTTGATGGATAGGCTGATTAGACAATCTTTCATAATTTGCCTCGATACACCAACAGTAGAGACTGATCTAAACCAGACCAGAAGCTAACAGGAAGTTGATATCTGCAACCATTTATGACCAAACAAATTAGTGCATACTGCAGGTGATGCACAAACAAAAGCCGCACTACAAGGCATATAAATAACCGGCGAACAAAATTCAACACTGAATACGTATCTGAACGTAAGCTGAACGTAGGCTCTTAAAAAAATGACTTGAAGACTAGAGCGGCCATTTTGATAAAGCCGCTCGATGGGTGCAGCAGAGGTGTACGAGGAAACACCCTCTTCTCATAAAATCACGATCAATGGCAGATACCTTCGTGAAATAAATTACCAAATAAATACATACCAATCAAAACATGTAAGTATTTGACTTGAAAACTCACAGTTTCAGTACTGGGCGTAACTGTGGAACTCCAAGTATTTTCACTCAATTTTGAACCGGAAGGAAGAGTCATCGGTTACAGGACATGCGCACATATCATGATGTCATGGGTTAAAAATAGGAACTGTTCGGCCTACTTCCCCACCCCACCCCCGCCCCCCGCCCCCTTCTGCTCTCTTTTTCTCTCCAGGTCTTTTGCGAGTAAGTAACTTGGTGTTTTACGCCCAGTCAACCTCTTTTGCGAAAACTGCCAACAAGTTAAAACAGAACAAAACAAAGCAAGAACAGACAAATACTTCCTCCACCCTGAGGAAATATTAACATGACCCCCCAAAACAACAACCAAACCAAATAAACAAACAAAACAAAACACTGGATGAAACAAAGCCTTTAAGTGTAGAAACCAACTGAATAAAATCTCAGGGGCTGTGTGAAAGTGGACGCTCTTAGCTCCCTGTCCTTAATAATCCTCATGGTCTCTGTGGACATAAGAAGAAGAAGAAATGGAACCTCCTCCCTTTGGCTATTTCTTCAGCCCCTACGCTTGAGCCCTTCCAGGGTACACTGTGCCACAACCTGCAGCCAGTCCCCACCTCCACATGAACATCAAGATCATGTAAGCAGTTGTAACATTATGTATATTACCTGTCTCATTTATTTTATTGTTTATTACCACCCAAGGCCTACTTGTATACAAGCACTACAGCAGGACTTGCATAGTTGCAATGTTCTAACCGAGCCCTGTCACTGTGTCAAAGACAGGAAGAACTTGAGAAGAAGAATTTTAATGATAATTAAAAAGTTATGGAACAAGAGTTGATTGCAGGTCAAGCAAACCCCATGGAAGAGAGGACTTGGAAAGGCACAGGCACCAGTGTAAGTGGAACCAGGCAGGCAGAGGTGCTGAAGTGAGATATGGGTTTACACACTACACAGGCACCAGTGTAAGTGGAACCAGGCAGGCAGAGGTGCTGAAGTGAGATATGGGTTTACACACTACACAGGCACCAGTGTAAGTGGAACCTGGCAGGCAGAGGTGCTGAAGTGAGATATGGGTTTACACACTACACAGGCACCAGTGTAAGTGGAACCTGGCAGGCAGAGGTGCTGAAGTGAGATATGGGTTTACACACTACACAGGCACCAGTGTAAGTGGAACCAGGCAGGCAGAGGTGCTGAAGTGAGATATGGGTTTACACACTACACAGGCACCAGTGTAAGTGGAACCAGGCAGGCAGAGGTGCTGAAGTGAGATATGGGTTTACACACTACACAGGCACCAGTGTAAGTGGAACCAGGCAGGCAGAGGTGCTGAAGTGAGATATGGGTTTACACACTACACAGGCACCAGTGTAAGTGGAACCTGGCAGGCAGAGGTGCTGAAGTGAGATATGGGTTTACACACTACACAGGCACCAGTGTAAGTGGAACCAGGCAGGCAGAGGTGCTGAAGTGAGATATGGGTTTACACACTACACAGGCACCAGTGTAAGTGGAACCAGGCAGGCAGAGGTGCTGAAGTGAGATATGGGTTTACACACTACACAGGCACCAGTGTAAGTGGAACCAGGCAGGCAGAGGTGCTGAAGTGAGATATGGGTTTACACACTACACAGGCACCAGTGTAAGTGGAACCTGGCAGGCAGAGGTGCTGAAGTGAGATATGGGTTTACACACTACACAGGCACCAGTGTAAGTGGAACCTGGCAGGCAGAGGTGCTGAAGTGAGATATGGGTTTACACACTACACAGGCACCAGTGTAAGTGGAACCAGGCAGGCAGAGGTGCTGAAGTGAGATATGGGTTTACACACTACACAGGCACCAGTGTAAGTGGAACCTGGCAGGCAGAGGTGCTGAAGTGAGATATGGGTTTACACACTACACAGGCACCAGTGTAAGTGGAACCAGGCAGGCAGAGGTGCTGAAGTGAGATATGGGTTTACACACTACACAGGCACCAGTGTAAGTGGAACCAGGCAGGCAGAGGTGCTGAAGTGAGATATGGGTTTACACACTACACAGGCACCAGTGTAAGTGGAACCTGGCAGGCAGAGGTGCTGAAGTGAGATATGGGTTTACACACTACACAGGCACCAGTGTAAGTGGAACCAGGCAGGCAGAGGTGCTGAAGTGAGATATGGGTTTACACACTACACAGGCACCAGTGTAAGTGGAACCTGGCAGGCAGAGGTGCTGAAGTGAGATATGGGTTTACACACTACACAGGCACCAGTGTAAGTGGAACCAGGCAGGCAGAGGTGCTGAAGTGAGATATGGGTTTACACACTACACAGGCACCAGGCACTAGAGACCTTAATTCCATCTTATACTCTCACCTTTCTTCTGAAAAATACTTCACTTCTTGCAGGTAAGCATGCACAGTGAGCCAGTTCAGGTGAATTGCTTCATAATTTGCTCCACTTATTGATATATATCTATATTTATAATTTTTTTTATTCACTTTAACATCAGAGTACATTTAAAGGGCTAACAATGCACCTTTTATTTTTTTAAATCCCATTTACACAAATTACACGGTTTCTCTTTATAGAACAACCACTGCAGCAATGGAGATAACTGTTAATTGGAAGCATGCATGTGTACACCAAGGCTTTAGCACATTCTGATTTTGGAGCATACTTTTTATTGCAGCACTGGAAGGTATTGTTCTGGTTTAAATATGAACTTAACATTGCGACATGAAAAGTAACTGTCCATATCTCTGATACTGGCAATCCATTTTTGAATAGACGCAGTAATTATGATAAAGTGCCATTTGTGCTGTTTTTAGTGGCATAGCTGCATCAAACCTACACAATGACAATTATATTCACATATATTGATAATGAAGTTCACACCATAATAATAACAATAATAATCAAAATAATAATAATAAAAATAAAAATAATTACAGCAGTCATTTCTTTAGTGCAGTATTTCACTGACAAGGGTCAGCACACAGTGCTTGACATAATAAACAAAATGTATTCATAAAGCCTTAAAAATAATACATAAACATTATATTCCTTGCACCCCCCCCCCCTCCCTCCACACACACACACACACACACACACACACGGGCGCACAATTTAACATGTTATTTACTCCAACTGATTGAAAGATTGGAAATCCCACATTTCAGTGTCAGCCTAGGGAGACTGAACAGTTTATAAATGGTTACATGGGCCAGAGTCACAATCCACACACACACACGCACAGACAGAGAGAGAGAGAGAGAGAGAGAGGGAGAGAGTACCTGCGGTAACTTAGCACGCGGAATGATCTGTGGTTCAATAAACCCGCCTGCTGTTGAAGTGTTGTTTTACGTCCACAGAAACCGTAGGCTTATTAGGGACAAGGGTCCAGGACGGCCACCTCGACTTTCACACTGCTCCTGAGCTCTGAAGCTCTTACCGGCTTATATACTGTAAACACATAGCTGTGCTATTTTTATCATCGACCACAGGCTATATTTAGTAGATCACAGTGAAATGAGTGAAGGGTCCATTTAAAACATCCACATAAAAAATATAATCAAATAAAAAAAAAAAAAAATGAGAAAAGAAAGCGAGCTTTTAACTTTAATATAGTC
>OY757555.1:13460484-13461946 GCA_963584105.1 Alviniconcha strummeri
TGCTTATCGCACGTTGAGCTTGGAAGTCTTCTCTGCCGCCAGTCAACCAGTGTCTGTGTGTGGACCTTGTGTGTGCAGTGACTAGGAATCTGCCTGAGTGTTTCGTGCATGATTAAACAACAACAGCAGACTGACTATATATGTGGTTTGAGAGGAGTGTTGAGAAATAGCACTTTTCTGAATGACACTTATCTGTACTTGGTGTCGCTGTCCAGCCTCATCACTGGGCTGGCGCCGACAAGTCTTCAGGTGAGGGTCCTGACGAAAGTCGGACACCTGGCAGGTTCAGCCTTACCGGACAGATTTCTTGGCCAACGTCCCGGCTTCAAATAACGTCCCTGTGGTTCAGCCCTACTTTAGGCGAACAACGTCCAAGTGGTTCAGCCGTTTTGGGCGAACAACGTCCAGGTGGTTCAGCCTTACTTTAGGTGAACATGGTCAACCATACTGTGAGCGAACGTCCCGCCATGTTTAGCCATACGTGAGCGAACGTCCCGCCATGTTTAGCCATATTTTGGGCGAACGGCCCGCCATGTTTAGCCATATTGTGCCGAGCGAACGTCCCGCCATGTTTAGCCACACTTTGGGCGAACGTCCCGCCATGTTTAGCCATATTGTGCCGATCGAACGGCCCGCCATGTTTAGCCATATTGTGCCGAGCGAACTTCCCGCCATGTTTAGCCACACTTTGGGCGAACGTCCCGCCATGTTTAGCCACACTTTGGGCGAAAGTCCCGCCATGTTTGGCCATATTTTGGGGCGAACGGCCCGCCATGTTTAGCCATATTTTGGGCGAACGGCCTGCCATGTTTAGCCATATTTTGGGCGAAAGTCCCGCCATGTTTAGCCACACTTTGGGCGAACGTCCCGCCATATTTAGCCATACTTTGGGCCAACATCCCGCCATATTTAGCCATACTTTGGGCGAACATCCCACCATGTTTGGCGATATTGTGAGCGAACGTCCAACCATGTTTAGCCAGAGACAAGTCTGTGGTCGAAGTCCAGCCAGAATCAGCCATGCCGGATAGTTGTCTAGGCGAGTGTCCGAAAGAGAGCCAGGCTCCTGGCGGGGTCAGTCATGATGTGGGACAGGTGTCTTGAGGTAGGTTCAGCCATGATGTGGAACAGGTGTGTAGAGGTAGGTTCAGCCATGATGTGGAACAGGTGTGTAGAGGCAGGTCCAGCCATGATGTGGGACAGATGTCTTGAGGTAGGTCCAGCCATGATGTGGGACAGATGTCTTGAGTTAGGTTCAGCCATGATGTGGGACAGATGTCTTGAGGTAGGTCCAGCCATGATGTGGGACAGATGTCTTGAGTTAGGTTCAGCCATGATGTGGGACAGGTGTCTTGAAACAGGTTCATCCCTGATGTGGAACAGGTGTCTAGAGGTAGGTTCAGCCATGATGTGGGACAGGTGTCTAGAGGCGGGATCAGCCATGGTGTGGGACAGGTGTCGA
>OY757555.1:13462146-13487146 GCA_963584105.1 Alviniconcha strummeri
CCATTTATTGTACCATGTGATTGCAATGCAGGATGAATTTCCCTCAAGAACAGCCATTGGTAGTGCCATGTGATTGATTCATGTGTAAAATCTAATGTGTGCATGCATGTGTAAGTGCATGAACATAAGGGGACTGTGAGGGATACAGTGGGGTTTGTGTGGAGTACAGTGGGGACTGAGAAATACAGTGGGGACTGTGAGGGATACAGTGAGGACTGTGGGGTACAGTGGGGACTATGTAGGGTACAGTGGGGACTGTGAAGTATACAGTGGGGACTGTGGGGTACAGTGGGGACTGTGGGGTACAGTGGGGACTGTGTGGGATACCCTGGAGACTGTGAGTGAGGACTGTGTGGGATACAATGGGGACTGTGGGGTACAGTGGGAACTGACAGATACAGTGGGGACTGAGGGGGATACAGTAGGGACTATGAGGGACTGTGAGGGATACAGTGGGGACTGTGAGGGACACAGTTGGGACTGTGAGGGATACAGTGGGGACTGAGGGGGATACAGTAGGGACTATGAGGGATACAGTGGGGACTGTGAGGAATACCCTGGGGACTGAGAGGGATACTGTTGGAACTGTGAGATATACGGTGTGGACTACGGACTGTATACCCTGGGGACTGTGAGGGATACAGTGGGTACTGTATACCCTGGGGACTGTCAGGTATAAGAAATACAGAGAGAAATGGCAGTGTTGCATAGTCAGCATAACCTCTCTTGATTGCAGGTCAGGCTGGCAGCTGGAAGCCCTGGTTCAGCATGCAGCAAGCTAAGCACTTTGATGCTGAGCTGCAGAAGCAATTAGGCAGACCTTCCATCAAATGTAACCTGTGAACCTGCCTTGTCCCACAGCAAGTGCAGCATTTACCTTTCCCCAAGGACAGCCATTGGTAGTGCCATGTGGCTCACTGCACTGCAGGATGAACTTTGACCTTCCCTCAAGTACAGCTGTCAGTAGTGCCATGTGACTGACTGCACCGCAGGATGAACTTTGACCTTCCTGCAAGGACAGCCATTTATAGTACTTTGTGATTGACTGCACCACAGGATGAATTTCCCTCAGGTACAGCCGTTGGTAGTGCCATGTGATTGACTGCACCACAGGATGAACTTTGACCTTCCCTCAAGGACAGCCATTTATTGTACCATGTGATTGCAATGCAGGATGAATTTCCCTCAAGAACAGCCATTGGTAGTGCCATGTGATTGATTGCACTGCAAGATAAACTTTGCTCAGGAACAGCAATTGGTAGTGCCATATGATTGACTGCACTGCAGGATGAACTTTGACCTTCCCTCAAAGACAGCCGTTGCCAGTGTCCTGTGATTGACTCTGACCTTCGAGTACATTTTGCTTTACGTCCACAGAAGCGAGATGACTTATTAGGGATGGGGACAAGGGGGGAAGAGGACGAAAGAGTGAAGGCTCGACTGTGGATACCGCCCAAAAAAGATCGGGGAGACTGTGGACCACCGCCAGAACAATGGAAGTGTTAAGGCGGTGTCCCCTCGCCATTGCCCAGCGACTAGTGCACTGCGCAATTGCTGTTTCAACTGCCATGCTTGGGCAGAGTCACAAGGACAATGTCCGTTGCATTGCTGTTGAGGAACAACTCAAAGTGAAAGAAGTCCAACTTTCGCAGCCCACCTCCACCTCCCTACTCATGATCTCTTCTGGGCCATCTTGAAGGTCCAGCTCCACCTCCCTCCTTTTGATCTCTTGATCTTTTGATCTCGCCTGGCACCTTGTTCTCTGACCTTCCCTCAAGGACAGCCATTTATAGTACCATGTGATTGCACTGCAGGATGAACTTCCCTCAAGGACAGCCATTGGTAGTGCCATGTGATTGATTGCACTGCAAGATGAACTTTGCTCAAGGACAGCCATTGGCAATGGTATATGATTGACTGCACTGCAGGATGAACTTTGACCTTCCCTCAAAGACCACCGTTGCCAGTGTCATGTGATTGACTGCACCACAGGATGAACTTTGACCTTCCCTCAAGGACAGCTGTTGGCAGTGGTACGTGATTGACTGCACTGCAGGATGAACTTTGACCTTCCCTCAAGGACAGCTGTTGGCAGTGGTACGTGATTGACTGCACTGCAGGATGAACTTTGACCTTCCCTCAAGGACAGCTGTTGGCAGTGGTACGTGATTGACTGCACTGCAGGATGAACTTTGACCTTCCCTCAAGGACAGCTGTTGGAAGTGGATTAAAAAAGGCACACACACACGCACACACAAAAAACAAACCAACAACAATAATTAAGCAGGATCTTATTTGTTGATTATTTCCAGTGCATTTGGTACACTTGAACTATGTGTGCTACTGCAGTCTTATCAATTTGCTTCTTAACTCAGGCCTTGTACTGTTGATCTAAACTGCTTCTGAAACTGGCTGCATCGTGTTAGTGTGAAGTGATGTATGTGTGAAGTGATGTATGTGTGAAGAGATGCAAGTATGAAGAGATGTATGTGTGAAGAGATGTATGTGTGAAGTGATGTATGTGTGAAGCGATTGTACAGAATTCTGGGTCACCCAAAGGGTGTGTCCTTTCACCCATGCTGTTCTCCACACACGCGCGCGCGCGCCACGCGCGCGCGCGCGCGCGCGCACACACACACACACACACACAGACACACACACACACACACACACAGAGAACATAAACACCAGGCTATTGTGGTGAGAACTGTGTAATAAAATGTAAAATGAAAGCAAACCGCAGGTTTTGCTACAACATGATCAACATCTACAAGCAATAAACAAACTTGCCTTTTTGGCGACGCTACCCGTCCAGGATATAACAATATTGGGAAGAGCTGGGGAATGGCGCAGTGACTATTAAGTGCACAGATGCTGGGTGACAACTCAAGGCATGTACATCACTAGTTCAGCATGCAAATCTGCTCACTATTTTCTATGACAAAATGGAAGGTGTACTGCTGAATGAATACACAGGTTCTTGAGGAACAAATCAAAGCTGAAAAGCTAGGCTTGGACTGAAATGTAGTGATGTAACTGCAGAATGAATGGCTGATGTTAACAGGGTGGGGGACAAATAATGTATAGTTAACGATGAATGGCTGACGCTGATAGGGGCAGGGTGGGGGACAAATAATGTATAGTTAACAATAAATGGCTGATGCTAACCGGGGTGGGGTGGGGCACAAATAATGTATCATTAACAATAAATGGCTGATGCTAACTGGGGGTGGGGGGTGGGGGGCACAAATAATGTATAACTAACAATAAATGGATGATGCTAACTGGGGTGAGGTGGGGCACAAATAATGTGTAGTTAATTTCTGGATTTCCTTTTTAAGGATTAATAAAGTATTATTGTATCAACAATGAATGGTTGACACTAACTGTGGTGGGGTGGGGGACAAATAATGTGTAGTTAATTTCTGAATTTGCTTTTTAGGGATTAATAAAGTATTATTGTATTTTGTTAACAGTGAACGGCTGACGCTAACTGGGGTAGGTTGGGAGACAATGAACAAATGAACTAACACTCAATTCTTGAGACATAATTAGAGACCGAACAGACAAGGCCAAAGCCACAGAGAGACACTGTTCATGTCAAAAGACAAAAGTTTAAAGCCACAAAAGCCACAGAAAGAAATGGTTTAAAAGTTTAAAGCCACAAAAGCCACACAAAGAAACGGTTTAGAAGTTTAAAACCATTCATGTGTTTGGTTTAAACAAGAATTTATTCAAAGTTAATTGTAAAAGATTGAAACAAGAAACTACAAAAACAAAATCACAACAACCACAAAACAGAGAAGACCCCCCCCCCCATACACAACAACAACCGCCCCCCCCCCCCGCATTCCAAACAAACAACAAAAACAAAAACCCACCCCACACTCAAACCACCCATAAATGAAAGTAACAACAAGAACTGCATGTGCAAGATATAAACTGTGGTCGTTCTGTATGGCGGCTTACTAGTGTCAAAAGACAAAATTTGTAATTATGTGCACGTGTATATTACAATGCTGTCTTTTGACTCGCACAGCTAACGGTTTACTTGCTTCAACAGCACACAATTAATAATCATCATAACATAGTAATTACGTGCCTTTCGTTCTGCTTCCAACGGCTTACCTGCGTCAAAAGTATACTTATTTCAATTATGTCCACGTAATTTTGTTCAAACGGCGTAAGTGCGCATGTGCGGGCTTGTCAGCGTGTCCTCTTTCTTTGTAACCAACGGCATCCCGCAGTTTTTGACGTGATCGAATTTTCTGTTAAAGCACAAATTCGCAAAACGCATTTATCATACGCTGACTTTGCTTTCAGTCCGAAAATCGGTGCACGGCTACGCTGTTGCAGGGGACATGATGAAAATCATCATAATTATGAAACTTTCGTGCAGCTTCCAACCACTTACTTGCGTCAAAAGTGCGTAATTTAAATTACAATTATGTGGAGACATAATTAGTAATTATGTGCAGATGTACAGTGCATATGATTACTAATTTTGTCTTTTGACGGCAGTAAGCCACCATTGTTCTACTCAGTTCTGTTCTCAATCTAAAGCATGTTACACCCTGGTACATGACAGTTTTCATCACCCCCCACCCCTACACCCACCCCAAAACAGCCCTTCGGGAAAGGCGAATAATTTAGCTGCATGGGAAGCATTCAAAGTATCAGCGGAGTCGCGTTCTCTGGCCTTGTTTTGCCCAGTGTGTGGGCAGACTGGTGAGCGCGTGTCCGTGCCCAGTGTTTGGGCAGACTGGTGAGCGCGTGTCCTTGCCCAGTGTGTGGGCAGATTGCTGAGCGCGTGTCCTTGCCCACTGTGTGGGCAGATTGTAAGTGCTGTGAACATAGCGTACAACTGAGTAAGACGTCACCGCTACAGCTGAGAAATCCTCACGCGAGTCGCTGCACACAACAGAATTACGTGTGTTTGGCGAGTTTCGTATCAAACCTGGTGGCACAAGGCTCAATGATACAGAGTTGGTACAAAATCAGCCAGATAGAACTAGTGTATCCATACATGTGTGTGTGTGTGTGTGTGTGTGTGTGTGTGTGTGTGTGTGTGTGTGTGTGTGAGAGAGAGAGAGAGAGAGAGAGAGAGAGAGAGAGAGAGAGAGAGAGAGAGAGAGAGAGAGAGAGAGAGAGAGAGAGAGAGAGAGGTTCCAAATGAACTGTGAACAACATCTGAACAAAAAGTCGAATGATATAGCCTTTTTCAAATCAACAACAACAAAATAACTAAGAGCTGCCCCCCCCCCCCCCCACCTCCCCACCTAAATGACACACTAACAATAACAACATGACGCGCTGCGTGCTTTTCCTAAACCGGCGCAAACAAAACTACAAACTACTCGGTGAATGAGAGTACAAACAAACCACGACATGAAGGCAAGTTATGAAACAAAACATTGTTGTCTCTTGTCTCGACGAAAACGTTTCTAACTCACCCATGAGGTTTTAAATCAGTGCAAAATGATGCTTCATTAATATGCGTATGTATAAAAATATACCGGGCAAATAAGAAATATTCAGTAAAAAGGAGTCAAAAATAGAGGATACAAGACATTTTATGACATTGAGTAATAGAGAACACGAATCCAAACTGAAAAGTCGATTTCTTAATTTAACACCAAACTGCCCGGCCATTTCGGCACAAGAAGCCAGAGCGCCGTAGGGTGGGATATACTGACGTAACTGCACGTCAGCTCTCTACACCCACCAACGGACCAGCTCACAAGTCAACAAGCCTTAAAACCAGTTTTGTCCAACAGGTAACAACGAACAGTCAAAAGTATTCACTCTAGCCCCCCCCCCTCCCGCCGCCCTCTCCCCCAGCCTGCGTTTTAACACCAAAATTACGACTGATTCAGCAAAAGACATTTGGCTTGGATGCGTCACAGAACCATCAAACGTCACAGTGCTCTGACGCAAACCAGCCGCGTTTCAGTGTTGTTGCGCCCGGGGCGGTCCTGGCACACACCACGACGTGCCGGATGAGTCAGTAACTTCGGAGGAAAACAACTCTGTTATAAAAGTGGATATAATCATTTTATCATTCTTTCTCTATCCTGAGCTCGCTGGAAAAACAAAAACAAAACCTAACAACACATGTTTTCACTGATCTCGTTCAAGCGACTCTGACTGAAAAAAAAAATAAAAAAAAATGGGGTGGGGTGGGTGGGGGATTTTTCTTAGATTTTGGTTATTTCTTGGCTGAAGTAAAAGCTGGAGGATTCATCCTGCAATAAAGTTCCCAGGAAAGCAGCGGAACTACCCATGCGGTCAGAACCGGATCGGTGAGAGAACAGAGTTTGCAGGCTGAGGAGGCATCGGTGCCGGGCTGGTTGGAGCTGTGCAGGCCCGCGGCCCTCCTGACCCAGTCAAAAGGTCAAAGTCAAGGTCACGCACCCCCCACATAATACTGCCCCAGCCACTTTCATGTTTTCATTAACATAGTTCACAAACTAGGACAAAAAATCTCCACAAATTTAAAAAAGAATGCAACAGAAGCATTCTGCAGAAAAACTTGCCACCACATGATACACGTATGATGTTCAAATTCAACCAAATACGTTCCGAAAATACAAACATAAACATGCAGTAAGATGAAAAAAGGTTATCAAAAACATGAATAGATATGAGGTCATGTTGTAAAAATATATAATTACACGTCAATTTTAAAAAGCTCCATACAACGTCAGAATACCGGCAGTTCCCCTCAGTCGCTCTGGGACAAAGCATCCATGTGTCGGTCCTCTCCCTCTTTCTGTGGAACACGCAAACAATCCTCACACGTTAACAACACAACCCTCCGCTGTGTGACGTCAGTGGACGACGCGGCGTGAGCCACGTGACCCCGCGTCATGCACGGCACTGTGTGTGAAGACTTGAAAACTAAACCTCTCGTGGTCTGTTTGATAACCCCACAGTCGGTGTAACGATGGCCGCAATGTCCCCCTTAGGAAGCAAGGCTCTCCGCAGAGTGGTGTCTCCCTGGTCTGGCACACTGTGACAAGCAAACGATCTCCACTTCGCCTGATAAGTCCCAGTCGTCACATCCAAACAATCTCCACTTCGCCTGACAAGTCCCAGTCGTCACGCCCAAACAATCTCAACTTCGCCTAACGAGTCCCATTCGTCACTCCCAAACAATCTCAACTTCGCCTGACACGTCCCAGTCGTCACGCCCAAACAATCTCCACTTCACCTGAAAAGTCTCAGTCGTCACGCCAAAACAATCTCAACTTCGCCTGACACGCCCCAGTCGTCACGCCCAAACAATCTCCACTTCACCTGACAAGTCTCAGTCGTCACGCCCAATCTCCACTTCGCCTGGCAAGTCCAATTCGTCATTCCCAAACAATCTCCACTTCGCCTGACGTGTCCCAGTTGTCACGCCCAAACAATCTCTTCGCCTGACACGTCCCAGTCGTCACCAAAG
Source organism: Alviniconcha strummeri (assembly GCA_963584105.1). Taxonomy (NCBI): domain Eukaryota; kingdom Metazoa; phylum Mollusca; class Gastropoda; family Provannidae; genus Alviniconcha; species Alviniconcha strummeri. Next base: position 13,469,594 of record OY757555.1, read on the forward strand.
CGGCCTTCCTCTCCATCATGGGACTTACCCTCGTGTTATTCGGCTATAAATCGAAAAATCAAGCGCTTAGAACACAGACATTGACTCTGAGGGAAAGGTCAAGCTTTCGCCACACCCGTCTCTCTTTCTCTCTCATCAAAACATAAATTTCGTGCCATAATATCAGCCAGCATGTTTGCTAAAGATCATCGTTTCTCGTCATCACGCGTCAGCGTATTTCAGGATCGAACCGTCCACATTTTCACTGTTACTCCACACAGCCGCATGACGCCCTTTGCACGGGACAGAGTGGCGCAGCAATCCACAGGTGGAAGTGGAAAACCAGTTCCACTGGCACCGATACCACCGGTAAAGCAACGTCATCAAGCCGAGAAGCAACATCGGAAAGAAAACCGCTGGCTTGGTCAAACTGGTGGGACTGTCAGCCCACAAGCCCAGGACGCGCCTTGAGCTCATTCGAGGACAGGGGGCGCTGCCAAATCAGTGTCGGCACGACGTCACACTGCTGATGACGAAACGGCCGACACCCGTCCCTAAACACAAGCTACATCGTCAGGTCGTCTCGTCAGTGCCCGTGTGATTGGGAGGTAGCGTAAAAAGATGCACAGGTCCCGCTTCACAAGCCAGCCAATCGTGACGTGCCTTGTGCAGCCCGCAGCCAATCGCTAAGTGCCCCGTCAGCACGAGGACTGCTCACCAGACGGAGCACTTGTCGGGTGGGTTCATGTAGGAGGTGGCGGGGCAGTTGAAGGCCTGTGAGAACGTGGGCAGGTTCTGCAGCGTCCCGATGACCCTGAGGACGAAAGCGACGACAGTAATAATGCAATGTTGACGAAGGTGGTGAAAACAATGATTTCAGTTCATCATCTAGGCACCGTCACTGTGCTCGGCGCATCATCAGTGAAAAACAACAACCCCAAAACAAACGCGAAGTGGTATTTCCATAAAGAAGTTAGTCTCTGTTATGAGGCGCTCAACAAGTGTTCATATAATTCTAGAAAGCCCACCACATCCCCGTCCTTAATCCCAGTACTAATTGTAGACACTGACTGACAACCACCAAGTGTACGGGTCTGAATGACAACCACCAAGTGTGCCGGTCTGAATGACAACCACCAAGTGTGCGGGTCTGAATGACAACCCCCAAGCCTACGGGTCTGAATGACAACCACCAAGTGTACGGGTCTGAATGACAACCACCAAGTGTACGGGTCTGAATGACAACCACCAAGTGTGCGGGTCTGAATGACAACCCCCAAGTCTACGGGTCTGAATGACAGAGCCAAATGCCGGGGCGTAACACGAAAAGAGAGCCAAGAGTAAGAGGCTGATATGAAGAGGGAGCCCAGTAAGAAGTGTGTGACATGAAGAGAGAGCCAAGTAGAAGTGTGTGACATGAAAAGAGAGCCCGGTAGAAGTGGGTGACATGAAGAGAGAACCAAGTAGAAGTGTGTGACATGAAAAGAGAGCCCGGTAGGTGTGTGACATGAAGAGAGATCCCAGTAGACGTGTGTGACACGAATAGAGAGATCCCGGTAGAAGTGTGTGACATGAAGTGAGAGTCAAGTAGAAGTGTGTGCCATGAAGAGAGAGCCCGGTAGAAGTGTGTGACATCAAGAGAGAGTCAAGTAGAAGTGTGTGACATGAAGAAAGAGCCCGGCAGAAGTGTGTGACATAAAGAGAGAGTCAAGTAGAAGTGTGTGCCATGAAGAGAGAGCCCGGTAGAAGTGTGTGACATGAAGTGAGAGTCAAGTAGAAGTGTGTGACATGAAGAAAGAGCCCGGCAGAAGTGTGTGACATAAAGAGAGAGTCAAGTAGAAGTGTGTGACATAAAGAGAGAGTCAAGTAGAAGTGTGTGACATAAAGAGAGAGTCAAGTAGAAGTGTGTGACATGAACAGAGAGCCCGGTAGAAGTGTGTGACATCAAGAGAGAGTCAAGTAGAAGTGTGTGACATGAAGAAAGAGCCCGGCAGAAGTGTGTGACATAAAGAGAGAGTCAAGTAGAAGTGTGTGCCATGAAGAGAGAGCCCGGTAGAAGTGTGTGACATGAAGTGAGAGTCAAGTAGAAGTGTGTGACATGAAGAAAGAGCCCGGCAGAAGTGTGTGACATAAAGAGAGAGTCAAGTAGAAGTGTGTGACATAAAGAGAGAGTCAAGTAGAAGTGTGTGACATAAAGAGAGAGTCAAGTAGAAGTGTGTGACATGAACAGAGAGCCCGGTAGAAGTGTGTGACATCAAGAGAGAGTCAAGTAGAAGTGTGTGACATGAAGAAAGAGCCCGGTAGAAGTGTGTGACATAAAGAGAGAGTCAAGTAGAAGTGCGTGCCATGAAGAGAGAGCCCGGTAGAAGTGTGTGACATAAAGAGAGAGTCAAGTAGAAGTGTGTGGCATGAACAGAGAGCCTGGTAGAAGTGTGTGACATCAGGAGAGAGTCAAGTAGAAGTGTGTGACACGAAGACAGAACCAGGTGTAAGGGAGTGTGTGATACGAAGGGAGATCCAAGTGGAAGGGTGTGAAAGGAAGAGATCCAAGTGGAAGGATGTGAAAGGAAGAGAGACCCACGTGGAAGGGTGTGAAAGGAAGAGAGACCCACGTGGAAGGGTGTGAAAGGAAGAGAGACCCACGTGGAAGGGTGTGAAAGGAAGAGAGACCCAAGTGGAAGGGTGTGAAAGGAAGAGAGACCCAAATGCAGGTTGTGTAATACAGTCAAATGCAGGACTGATGGCAAAAGGCCATTGAAAGGTCTGACTGTGAAAGCCGACAGAAATATTTGACTGAAAGCAGCTATGTACAAATGTATGAGTGATAAAAGTGGAGAGAAACAAACAAGCAGCAAAAAGACCAAACAGACAAACCAGACTAGAAAAAGGAAGGGGGAGAAATGTTAAGCACAATGAAACGAAAACATCGAAGTGCAGAGTCCGCAAGTGAGAAATTTCAGGAAAGGGTTTAAAAGGAAACTGTCAAGAGACATCTCTTGAGAATACTGAGAGACGCCCCGGAGTGAAATGAGAAAGTCAAGTACACAGAAAGGCGAGAAGTTAGAAGAGGCGAGTGGGAAGGTTAGAGAAGAGAAACGGGCAGACGCTGCAGAGCTTTGAAGGAGGAGCCGAGTGGGAGCAGGGGTCTGACCTGAAGCGACCGGGACTGTGAACGCCTGTCCGTATCCGGTTGATAGCTGCCTCTGGTCGCATCGTGCCGCACCACACCTGCAACACAGCCACCTGCAGCGTTACCATCTGTCCTGGTCCCGCTTCCTGGTCTTCACTAGCTCTTCCCGCCACTCACCCTCTTAGCCACTCACCAACTACCCCCCAACCCCCCGCGCCACTCACCCTCTTAGCCATTCACCAACTACCCCCCAACCCCCCGCCACTCACCCTCTTAGCCATTCACCAACTATCCCCCAAACCCCCGCCACTCACCCTCAGCCACTCATCAACTCCCCTCCCTCCCACCCCGGCCACTCACTCTTTTAGCCACTCATCAACTCCCTCCCTCATTCTCTTACCCACTCACCCCCCCCCCGCCACTCACTCTCTTAGCCATTCACCAACTCCCTCACTCACTCTCTTAGCCACTCCCCAACTCCCCCCCCCCGTCACTCACTCTCTTAGTCACTCACCAACACCCTCACTCTCTCACCAACTCCCCCCCCCCGCCGCTCACTCTCTTAGCCACTCACCAACTCATTCCCTCACCCCTCCACTTCCTCGCTCACCCAACCACTCTACCATTAATTCACTCCAGCACACACTCACTCGTTCTCTCATCCCTCCACTCACTCACCACCCCACCCCTCCATTGATTCACTCACCACCCCACCCCTCCATTAATTCACTCACCATCTCATCCCTCCACTCACTCACAAACTCACCCTGCCACTAAGTCACACACCCCTTCCCTCACCAACCCACCCTTCTACTCACTCACCAACTCACCGCTCTACTCACTCATCCACTCACTAACTCATCCCTCTACTCACTCACCCAGTCACCAACACAACCCTCCACTCAATCACTCACTCCTCCGCTCACTCAATCACTCACCCCTCCACTCAATCATTCACTCCCGCACTCACTCAATCACTCACTCAGTCACTCACCCCTCCACTCACTCGCTCATTCACCCTCACACTCGCTCAATCAATCCCCAACTCACCCATCCACTCGATCTCACCCTCCCACTCACTCACAAAGTCATTCTTATTCTGGGCCTTTGCGGAGTACGTCAATTCTCGTACGGCTAAAATTAATATCACTTTTTCACAGGGATTAGAAATGCTAATGTCCACTCGCTCAGCATAGCCTTTACCGCATACTTCAAAAACATAGCGCACGCTTCCCGTGGCGCTTAGCAGAAATAAGAGAGAGAGAGAGAGAGAGAGAGAGAGAGAGAGAGAGAGAGAGAGAGAGAGAGAGAGAGAGAGAGAGAGAGAGAGAGAGAGAGAGAGAGAGTTTTCCGGAGATAACGCTTAAAATTCCCTGAACTTCAACTGGTGTTCGCTGACCTGCGCGAAGTTGATGAAGAAGAGTTGGTCATGTGTGTAGCTAAGCATGCCGGGAAGTCTTGGTTCCTCCGACCCTTTCCACTCCACCCACTTCCGGTAAGCCTGCAAAACAACAAGGTAAACTGCTCAACAGGCTCGCATTAAAAGTCCCCTTGACTGGCCATTTTTTCACAAAGTTTGCTTACAATCAAAGTGCAAGAGTTCTTTTCACAAAATAAAGGCCGATATAAATGGGGAATTTCTTTCTTATTTAACAATGTTGATGCAAACCAAATACATGTATAGTAGAGCCATCATTAGTGCCGGTGGAGTTCTTTTGATTCTATACTCTTCTCTACTGGATTTTGTGATTTATTTTCAAATCTCTTTTCAAATCTCACTTCTTCAGTTAACCAATAACACTCTTCTACATTACTGCTAAATACCAAAGCCAGATTTTTATATGTGAGCGCGCGTGTGTGTCTTAAGACTGAAAGGAGAAAGGAGGCCATAATAACAGACAAATCATCACAAAAATAATATTTTAAAAATAGTTTTTTCCCCACCCAATCTGAGAAGGCTAGTTCCTTTAATTTTTCCGACACCAGAAATGTAAACTGTAAAGGAAAGCAAGGTCAATACGAGCAGGCCTACAGTTCCCAAGGACTACTGGCAAGTGGTTTGAAAGCTGCACAGTGCCTGAGAAAACTGCAGCGGGAAGTTGGACATGGGCTGACGGCCTGACACTGATCACCACACAGTCACCAATGTTGCTGGCACGGTACAACAAAGCTGACGTTTCCAACATGACTGACATGCATTTCTCTGCTGATGCATATCGGTACGGGTGAGGTTTTAATGGGTAATGGAACGTCTCGGACCGAGGACACGTTTTGCTTTCACCAATACAGCGAGTTCACAATCATTATACACCAGGCTGCTGTGTTGACAAGACCTACTTGGCTGCTGAAAGAGATCAACTGAAGCATTCGTCAGTAAGACTCAACATGGAAAACAAGGAAGCCGAACAACCAGAAGGGAGTTGCTGACCCCGACAATCTAAACAATTACTGAACTAACCCAGACACTGTCAACCCACCGGTATTAGCCAGCAGTCAACACAACGACAGTGACACACAACAACAACAGCAACAACAGAAGTGATACACAACAACAGCATAAGTGACACACAGCAACAGAAGTGCACACACCAACAACAGAAGTGACACACACCAACAACAGAAGTGACACACACCAACAACAGAAGTGACACACACCAACAGAAGTGACACACACCAACAACAGAAGTGACACACACCAACAACAGAAGTGACACACAGCAACAAAAGAAATGACACACACCAACAACAGAAGTGACACACAGCAACAGAAGTGCACACACCAACAACAGAAGTGACACACACCAATAACAAAAGTGCACACACCAACAACAGAGAACAAAACTCACTCTGTACGCTTGCTTGATGCCGCCGTTGTCCGCGATGTTTTCTCCTTGGGTCTGAATGCCGTTCACCTGTTCACAGATAGCGTCGTTAAACTCCTCGCTGACAGCATGACAGGATGTTCAGACAGTGTCAATGACTGTCCACAGACAGCGTCAATAGCTGACCACAGACAGCGTCAATAGCTGACCACAGACAGCGTCAATAAATGTCCACAGACAGTGTCAATAGCTGACCACAGACAGCGTCAATACATGACTACAGACAGCGTCAATACATGACTACAGACAGCGTCAATACCTGTCCACAGACAGCGTCAATACCTGACCACAGACAGCGTCAATACCTGACTACAGACAGCGTCAATACCTGTCCACAGACAGCGTCAATACCTGACCACAGGCAGCGTCAATAACTGTCCACAGACAGCGTCAATAGCTGACCAGAGACAGCGTCAATACCTGTCCACAGACAGCGTCAATACCTGATCACAGACAGCGTCAATAACTGTTCATGGTGTAATTGTTGTATTGGTCCGAGTGATGACCTACCTGCATGTTGACCTCAGGTGTACTGGTCAGCGATGACCTACCTGCATGTTGACCTCAGCGGTACTGGTCAATGATGACCTACCTGCATGTTGACCTCAGCGGTACTGGTCAATGATGACCTACCTGCAAGTTGACCTCAGCGGTACTGGTCAATGATGACCTACCTGCATGTTGACCTCAGCGGTACTGGTCAATGATGACCTACCTGCATGTTGACCTCAGCGATACTGGTCAATGACGACCTACCTGCATGTTGACCTCAGCGGTACTGGTCAATGACGACCTACCTGCATGTTGACCTCAGCGGTACTGGTGAATGATGACCTACCTGCATGTTGACCTCAGCGGTACTGGTCAATGATGACCTACCTGCATGTTGACCTCAGGCACGGTGTAGTTGCTGTACTGGTCGATGATGCACTGGGCACGTTCCTTGAAGCGGGAGATGACCACGTCGTCCCACCACTGAACCAGGTTCCCGTCCTTGTCGAACTGGCGACCTGCGCACAGCACAAAGTCATTGATCCACAAAGTTTTCTTCCTCTGAGAACACAGTCAAGTTGTCAAATAGATCAGTTTAGTTTTTCCAATACGTCAGAAACAAAACACACACAGACACACACAGACACACACAGACAGACAGACAGACAGACAGACAGACACACACACACACACACACACACACACACACACACACACACACACACACACACACACACACACACACACACATTTATGTACACAAGCATACATACACACAAACACACAAGAACATCTATACATACAAGCATACATACACACACAGAAACACAAAAACATCTCTTTACACACCCATACATACACACGCAGACGCACCTCATAAACATCAACACACACACACACACACACACACACACACACACACACACACACACACACACACACACTTATGTACACAAGCATACACACACAAACACACAAGAACATCTATACACACAAGCATACATACACACACAGAAACATCTGTTTACACACCCATACATACACACGCACGTCATAAACATCATCAATACACACACACACATAAATACACACACACACACACACACACACACACACACACACACACACACACATACACACACACGCACGCACGCACACGCAGACACAAAGTAAAACGAAAGGCGGCGTACCTCTGTCGTCGAAACCGTGCGTTATCTCATGCCCGATGACCATTCCTATGCCCCCGTAGTTGAAAGACCTGAGACACACAAGTTCACTAGGTAATCACACACACAAACACACACCCACACACACACGCACGCACGCACGCACGCACTCACGCACACACACATACCCACACACACGCTCGCGCACGCACGCACACACGCACGCACACTCACACACACACGCACGTACACGCACAGACATAGACACCTCTCCTCCATACACACATGCACACACAGCGTCATAGACACATCACACTCACAGACAGACAGACACACAGACAGGCTGGTAGACCATACTCACAGACAGACAGACACACAGACAGGCAGACCAAACGTGTGTGAATGCGTTCAATGCATGTTGAGACAGCATGTGTTGGCCTGTAAATGCTTTCCTTACTTGGGGTACTCCTTGCTGTAAAACGGCGGCTGCAGGATGGCCGCTGGAAACACTGCAACACAGACATCTCCCTGTCATCCCTCTGACACTGCACAGTCACTCTGCGCGCGCGTGTCTGTCTGTGTGTAAGAGAGAGAGAGAGAGAGAGAGAGAGAGAGAGAGAGAGAGAGAGAGAGAGAGAGAGAGAGAGAGAGAGAGAGAGAGAGAGAGAGAGAGAGAGAGAGTTGCATATAAACAACCTAGATAGATAATTGGTTTTCAACACCCTGTCAACAATGACGGTTATACCACGGCGAAACAAACAAACTGACACACACGAGCCTGCACAGCTGTCGTTCACTCACTTATCTGGTTCTTGGTGGAACTGTAGAAAGCGTTGACGACCGCCGGAGTGGTAGACCATCTGAAGGATGACAGCAGAATAACAGTGACAGTGTCAGCAAAATAACCATGACAAGTTTCAGCCTATATTATCAGCAGAATAACAGTGACAGGGTCAGCAAGATAACCATGACAGGTTTCAGCCTACAGTGTCAGCAGAATAACAGTGACAGGGTCAGCAAAATAACCATGACAAGTTTCAGCCTACAGTGTCAGCAGAACGACAGTGACAAGTGTCAACCTAGAATTTTAGCAGAATAGGTGTCAGCAGAATTACCATGACAAGTTTCAGCCTAGAGTGTCGGTAGAATGACTGTGACAAACATCAACCTTAAAATGCCAGCAGAATAGCCTTGACATGTGTCAGGGCAAAATACCCTTGACAAACGTCAGCCTAGTAGGTCAGCGGAGTAACCTTGGCACGTGTCAGCTATACTGCGGTATCCATCGACCGTCCGGCAAGCCATACGCTAGATTCAAAGTCTGCCTCCAGATCAAACCTGGGACCAACATGATTATTTTCACTCCACTGTTTTGTTTACCGTTCCAAAAACAAGTTCTCATGATAAAATTATGGTTGACCTCATTAGTCTTTTAACCAGGGATTACTTGTTTCCCATGAAAATCATTTCGATCTGGGACAGCCAAATACAAACACTCTAAAACAAAAACCAGTCAAACAAAATACTAATACACTAAAACAAAAACCAATCTAGGCCAGGAAATTTCCTTCTGCGTGATTTAGTTGTTACTGTACAATGTATCTGCTACTCCCGCCCCCCACCCCAGTATGTCCCTGTGTGTGTGTGTGTGTGTGTGTATGTGTGTGGTTTTGAGAGAGAGAGAGAGAGAGAGAGGGGGGGGGGGTCGCCTAAACTGACTTGGTGCGATCCACGGGGTCTCTGAGTTTCTTGAGGTTGGCAGAAGCGATGTGTTTGATGTTGGACAACACGTTCTGGAAGTAGTCCACTTTGGAAAAAGTCACCTGTACACAGACACAAAGACAAAGACAAAGACACACACACACACACACACACACACACGCAAACACACACGCACACACACAGAAACGCACACACACACACACACACACACACACACACACACACACACACACACACACACACACACACACACACACACACACACGCACACACACATTCACGAATGAGCGACTCTGCCAAGAACTGCTGCGTATGGAAACGTACAACAACACAATAAATTACAGTCTAACCGTGCCGAGTATTAACAACTTTGTTGGCTGTTTCCTTGAATCCCCACGATCCTCTCCTTCACTTCACACTGTTACTGTCTGTGTGTAGCATGCAGTGCTTTGAACGCAGTATGCATGGCAGAAATTCAGCACGCAGTCCACTCTTCCACCCATCCGTTCATCCCTCCATTGAGCTGCTCCTACATCAGCGTTAACTCCACTCTGCTACTTGACGCCCTGACATCTCCACTCACTTTAGTGAGAGTCGTTGTGACGAGGGCATACTAACAGACACCTCATCCTTACGGTGTCTGTCAGCCATCCCTCTCTTTCGCTGCGGCACTGACGTTAACACAACCGTTCTTTAATTATCACTGACATAACACAGCCATATTACTCTCATAACACAGCCGTTCTTTATCACTGACATAACAAAGCCACAACACCCTCCTAACACAGCCACTCTTTATAACACAGCTAAATCACTCTCATAACACAACCGTTATTTATCACTGACATAACACAGCCACTCCTTATCACTCTCATAACACAGCCACTCTTTATAACACAGCCATATCACTCTCATAACACAATCGTTCTTTATCACTGACATAACACAGCCACTCCTTATCACTCTCATAACACAGCCATATCACTCTCGTAACACAGGCGTTCTTTATCACTGACACAGCTATATCACTCTCATAACACAGGCGTTCTTTCTCACTAACATAACACAGCCACATCACTCTCATAACACAGCCGTTCTTTATCACTGACATAACACAGCCATATCACTCTTATAACACATCCTTTCTTTATCACTGACATGCCGTTCTTTGTCACAGACATAACACAGCCACTTATTATCACTCTCATAACACAGCCGTTCTTTATCACTGACATAACACAGCCATACCTCTTTCATAACATTGCCATATCACTCTCATAACAGCAATTGTTTACTACTGGCATAACACAACACTCTTTATCACTGACATAACACAACACTCTTTATCGCTCTCATAACACAGCCATTCTTTATCACTCATAACACAGTCATTCTTTATCTCTCATAAGACAGCCATTCTTTATCGCTCTCATAACACAGCCATTCTTTATCACTCATAACATAGCCATTCTTTATGACTCTCATAACACAGCCATTCTTTATCACTCATAACACAGCCATTCTTTGGTACTCACACAACACAGCACTCTCTATCACTCACGCAACACAGCCACTCTGTCACTTCAACACTCACATCCACGTATTCCTCGTTGAGAGCGGTGTCGTTGAGAATGCTGTCAGAGTATCCGATCTTCTCGGCCACGGCCTCCGCCTGCACAGTGCAGTCAACACAAGACAGAGAAGTCAACAGCCGCCTGCACAGTGCAGTCAACACAAGACAAAGCAGTCAACAGCTGCATGCACAGTGCAGTCAACACAAGACAAAGCAGTCAACAGCTGCCTGCACAGTGCAGTCAACACAAGACAAAGCAGTCAACAGCTGCGTGCACAATGCAGTCAACACAAGACAAAGCATACAGTCAACAGCTGCCTGCCCAATGCACTCAACACAAGGCAAATCAGTCAACAGCTGCCCGCACAGTGCAGTCAACATAAGACACAGCAGTCAACAGCTGTCTGCACAGTGCACTCAACACAAGACAAAGCAGTCAACAGCTGCCAGCACACTGCCGTCAACACAAGACAGAGCAGTCAACAGCTCTCTGCACAGTGCACTCAACACAAGACAAAGCAGTCAACAGCTGCCTCACGAATTCACGTAGAAAGGAACCAGCTTTCTCAACACACCTTTTTCCTCGTTGTAATGGTAAGTTCACGATTCGTATGACACGCCCTCAACCCTCGTCGTAATGGACAGTTCCATGATTCGTATGACCCCCCCCCCCCCCCCCCCCCCCGACCCCCTCCGCCCCACTCCTCCAAGCGCATCTTCATGGATAGTTCCAGATTCTTATAACACCTCATCGTAACTGAAACGATTTGACTGACATCCCTCCTTCCTCAACGTCATGGAAAGTTACATGTTTCTTATGACACCCCGCCTCCCTCATCGTCATGAGTTACATGATTCTTATGACACCCCACCTCCCTCATCGTCATGAGTTACATGATTCTTACGACACCCCGCCTCCCTCCTCCTCATAAGTTATATGATTCTTATGACACCCCTCCTCCCTCATCGTCATGAGAAGTTACAGGATTCTTATGACACCCCGCCTCCCTCATCGCCCTGAGGTGACCCTGTGCGGTTGGCAGGACATTAAAATCCAATTATTAGCTCCCGCCCCCCCCCCGTTTTCCTCATTGTGTCTGTACCTTTCCACGGGCAACAACTCTTGTTTTTTCATCCATCCAATCAGCTTCCGTCAGAAGTTCGTAGAAAGCGTTCCGGATGTTGTGGATCATCTCAAGAGCCTGTGATATAAGTGATGAATAAATACCACCATTAATAATAATCACAAGAAGTGCAAGAGCCTAATCGATTCACTTTCAAAAGTGTACAAAGTAACTTTCCCTTCCAGAGTCTTCTGACACCTTATCATTGTAGCCCGCATGAACGAACACAGCTCGACAGTTATCGCTGTGCACAGCTTCAAACATCTCGCTTTAAACTGTGCTGCAGAAAACTCTGGAAGCCTGTTTACGAGGCAGGACATGGGTCAACACCGCCTTTACACACAGACTGCAGTTACTGCCAGCACTTTACACACAGACTGTAGTTACTGCCAGCACTTTACACACAGACTGTAGTTACTGCCAGCACTTTACACACAGACTGCAGTTACTGCCAGCACTTTACACACAGACTGCAGTTGCTGCCAGCACTTAATTTACACACGGACTGCAGTTACTGCCAGCACTTTACACACGGACTGCAGTTATTGCCAGCACTTTACACACAGACTGCAGTTGCTGCCAGCACTTTACACACAGACTGCAGTTACTGCCAGCACTTTACACACAGACTGTAGTTACTGCCAGCACTTTACACACAGACTGCAGTTGCTGCCAGCACTTAATTTACACACGGACTGCAGTTACTGCCAGCACTTTACACACGGACTGCAGTTACTGCCAGCACTTTACACACAGACTGCAGCTACTGCCAGCACTTTACACACGGACTGCAGTTACTGCCAGCACTTTACACACAGACTGCAGCTACTGCCAGCAGTTCACATACAGACTGCAGTTACTGCCAGCAAGTTGCACACAGATTGCAGTTACTGTCAGCACTTTACACACAAACTGCAATTACTGCCAGCACCTGGCCCTTTCTTTACACAAAAACTGCAGTTACTGCCATCACTTTAAACACAGCCATCACTTTACATACAGACTGCAGTTACTGCCAGCACTTTACATACAGACTGCAGTTACTGCCAGCACCTGGCCCTTTCTTGACACAGGATCGTGTCTCTCCACGTGTCAGTGAAAAGAAACAATATCCGTGTATTCGTATCTCACGTTAATCGGCGAGAACGTGCTTCATACATCAATTCGTTTGATTAATTCACGAATTAAGGAAATGTTTGCTTCATACGTGAACTTATGAGCGACCGGGTTGGTTAGTTCATGAACTGAGCAAACACGCTGAGCATTTTTCAGAACTAAGCAATATCTTCTTGATGAACTAATCAAATGAAACAATAATAACAAAACTCTCATTTTGCAGCTCGTTTAATTCACGAACCAAAGAAATGTAGAAAGGTTCCGAGTAGTTGCAGAGTGATTATCAGAGAAGAGAAATGGGAGTTTTGTTGTTATTGTTTCATTCGCTTAGACTCTTCTCTTCGCACGCCCTGGGTGAACACAGGTCATGTGAGTTAAATTTCAATGACTGTGTGCCTATTGATTACAATTACAATATGTACAAAAGAGAGACGAAAAAAAAAAAAAAAAAAAAAAAAGAGAGAGAAAAAAAAAAGGAGAGGAAAACAATTTATTTTGACGTCCCTGGACAGGAGCCACTGTAAAGATGAAGACCGACCAGGTCCAAAAGGAGCGCGAAGGTGTGCATGCCAGTGGCCACTGGTCATTATCACCATGTTCAAAAAGGAAACCGAACCCTGCATGCCAGTGGCCACTGGTCATTATTACCATGTTGAAAAGGAAACCGAACCCTGCATGCCAGTGGCCACTGGTCATTATTACCATGTTCAAAAAGGAAACCGAACCCTGCATGCCACAGGTCATTATTACCATGTTGAAAAGGAAACCGAACCTTGCATGCCACAGGCCACTGGTCATTGTCACCATCCTTAAAGGGAAACCGAACCCTGCATGCCACAGGCCACTGGTCATTATCACCATGTTGAAAAAGAAACCGAACCCTGCATGCCACAGGCCACTGGTCATTGTCACCATGCTGAAAAGGAAACCGAACCCTGCATGCCACAGGCCACTGGTCATTATCACCATGTTGAAAAGGAAACCGAACCCTGCATGCCACAGGCCACTGGTCATTATCACTATGTTGAAAAGGAAACCGAACCCTGCATGCCACAGGCCACTGGTCATTATCACCATGTTGAAAAGGAAACCGAACCCTGCATGCCACAGGCCACTGGTAATTATTACCATGCTGAAAAGGAAACCGAACCTTGCATGCCACAGGCCACTGGTCATTATTACCATGCTGAAAAGGAAACCGAACCCTGCATGCCACAGGCCACTGGTCATTATCACCATGTTGAAAAGGAAACCGAACCCTGCATGCCACAGGCCACTGGTCATTGTCACCATGCTTAAAGGGAAACAGAACCCTGCATGCCACAGGCCACTGGTCATTGTCACCATGCTTAAAGGGAAACCGAAACCTGCATGCCACAGGCCACTGGTCATTGTCACCATGCTTAAAGGGAAACCGAACCCTGCACGCCACTGGTCATTATCACTATGATTAAAAGGAAACCGAACCCAAGACGCAAAATGGCCTGAAAACATAGAAACGCACCTCTGTCTCTGCTCCTCCCTTTCCGCCTTGCCTTGCTCACAAAATTCATACTCCCCCCTCCCCCCAACCCCAAGTCCCCAATCTCATGAACCCCCAGTCTCTGTTCTTTCTGCCTTGCTCAGAAAAGTTGACTTCTAACCCCCCGCCCCAGCTCCCATGAGCCCCCAGTCAACCCCACTCCCCGTCAGAAAGGACGCCTTCCTGTCCTCCTGCACAACGCAAATCTTGGCTCCCCCCCCCCTCCCGTACCCCCCTCCCCTCCTTGGAAAAGAAATCCGTCAACTGCCGTGGTCCTGAGGGCCCCCAGTTCGTGAGGGAGACAGGCGGCAGTGCTGGCGGAATCTGCTGCAACAGCAGTTCCACAGACGGGAGGGCACGCTGCACGGCGGCCAGGGCTCATCGTGACCGGGGTGAAGTCTTTACGAGTCCGTGGGGAAATCAGCGGGAGTGGCCACGACTGTGACAGCGGCGATGATCGGTGTCGGGAGAGAGGTCCGTACGGGGGGCCAGCGGGGTAATGGGGCCAGCACGGCGAGCACCAGACGACAGGCGACCCCCCCATCTCCTGCCCCCCCCCCCTTCCCCGACCAGTGTGTGTGTGTGGGGGGGGGGGGGTGGAGGGGGAGTGGGATCTGTGAATGAACGGGCGGCACGTGCAGTCGTGCAGTGGTGAATGGAATCTAGGTCAGTTCACTCAAGCTCAGAGCTCGCTGGGGAGCATAATCTGTGCTTGAAGATCGATTTTCTTTCTCACTTTAATAAAACACACTCATTGTGCAGCCTTAACAAAGCCGGCAAAGACTCACGGGCAGCCAAGAAATGAGGGAGAAGCGACTGGAAAAGGAAGTACAGAGAGAGAGAGAGAGAGAGAGAGAGAGAGAGAGAGAGAGAGAGAGAGAGAGAGAGAGAGAGAGAGAGAGAGAGAGAGAGCGCTGATCAATGGATGTTATTTCACAGGGGTATGGGACCATTCTGTGAACATTATGGAGTGCTCTTACACAATCCGGACTGCCTATACACTTGTGTGTGTACGTATACAATATTTGTTTACACGCTAAGGAATGTCCATAGGCCTACACACTGCGGAATATCTGAACTAGGTTTTGTGCCTAGGCATAGCATACTCCATAAAGGATTGTCGATAGAAATGTTCATATTTGTGAAGGAACAGTCCTATACCACTGAAACGTATTCAACCCTCGCTTCTGTGTTTATAGTGAGGTTTGTTCCCTGGTTCATACCGTGCTCTTGGAGGTTTCATCGAAGTGCTCCATGACGAACATCCGGCCCATGGCGTTGCCCATGTGGTCGTTGACGTAGCTGACACACTCTCTCCACCGCGACCGCTCCGTCTCCGACCCGAACACCGTCTGCACAAACCCAGCACACTCTCATATCAGCAACGACAGAGCAACTGGTTACACCAACCCAACACACTAGCAACTGGTTACACAAACCCAACACACTAGCAACGACACACCAACTGGTTACACAAATCCGACACACTAGCAACGACACAGCAACTGGTTACACAAACCAACACTAGCAACGACACAGCAACTGGTTACACAAACCCGACACACTAGCAACGACACAGCAACTGGTTACACAAACCCGACACACTAGCAGCGACACAGCAACTGGTTACACAAACCCAACACACTAGCAACGACACAGCAACTGGTTACACAAACGCAACACACTAGCAAGACACAGCAACTGGTTACATAAACCCGACACATTAGCAACGACACAGCAACTGGTTACACAAACCCGACACACTCTGAGACAACGACTAATTCTATTAAGCCACCATATTCTGCGACAGTGACTACATTAACCCAGCACAATCAGACCCACAACGAGTGACTTCATTAACCAAGCACTCTGAGGTTAATGCTGTTCCGCAGGCCCCTGAATACGGGAACCTGCCCAAATCGCTTCCGACATCGCGCAGGGTGACCTATTTTATCTGGCGGCCTCACACGGGAAATAGGTTAGTAAGGGATAGAACATTAAATAATCACTACCAATGCACGAGACAACGGGTCAGTAAGCGAGTCATTTTTGAACACCGAGTCAAAGGGTGGAGAAAAAGGAGTAGGAGGACGAGAAGAAGAAGAAAGCTTGAAAAAAAAAAAAAAAAAAAAAAAACGATAGAAAGAAGGAGTGGAAAGATAATGATGCAAATACAGAAAGAAAGAGGAGGAGGAGGAAGAGGAGGAGAGGAATACCTTGTAGTACTCTTTCTTAATGTCTCGATACTGGCGGGGCAGGTTGCCGATCCGGTTCATCATAATCCGCCAGATCAAGTAGTTTACCAGCGTTCTGAAAGACAGCGCCATCATCACCACAAGTCAAAGGGACACACGCTGTGATCAAGTAGTTTACCAGCGTTCTGAAAGACAGCGCCATCATCACCACAAGTCAAAGGGACACAGACTGTGATCAAGTAGTTTACCAGCATTCTGAAAGGAAGTCCCATCACAAGTCAAAGGGACACGCTGTGATCAGGTAGTTTACCAGCATTCTGAAAGGAAGTCCCATCACAAGTCATAGGGACACACACTTTGATCAAGTAGTTTACCAGCATTCTGAAAGGAAGTCCCATCACAAGTCATAGGGACACACACTGTGATCAAGTAGTTTACCAGCATTCTGAAAGGAAGTCCCATCACAAGTCATAGGGACACACACTGTGATCAAGTAGTTTACCAGCATTCTGAAAGGAAGTCCCATCACAAGTCATAGGGACACACACTGTGATCAAGTAGTTTACCAGCATTCTGAAAGGAAGTCCCATCACAAGTCATAGGGACACACACTGTGATCAAGTAGTTTACCAGCATTCTGAAAGGAAGTCCC
>OY757555.1:13494368-13509439 GCA_963584105.1 Alviniconcha strummeri
GAAGGGCGAGGGGGGGGGGGGGAGGAAAGAAGTGTTGGGGAAGGGAAGTAGGTCGGTGGGAGAAAAGAAAGGCAAGCAAGGGGAGTAGGGCAGGAACGGGGCAGAATGTGGAGGAGAGAGGGGTCTGTGTGCAACCCCCTGTCTGTGAGGGAAGCCGTAAAGAGATCTCAGAAACGTTGTTCTCTCCAGCACAAGTCAGGGCGTTGTTCTCGCACCTCCTGTCGGTGGCTGACACGGTCAGATCTTATCCACACCCCACTGACTGCCGCACTCCCCCCTCCCCGCCCAACCGTCCCACCTGCAAACAGTGAAACGTGAAAGCCGAGCGGTGACGAGGGAGCGAATCGCGATATGCACGAACGGCGCAGAGCGAAGGCGTGGAGGGCTGTAGGGCCAGCATCCGTCTTCAAGGCAGCCCGCATCACTTATCACACCTCACTCTTATCACACTCTTATAACATATCACTCTTATCAGGTGTCACTTTTATGACGCGTCGCTCTTATCACACGCCACTCTTATCACATTCTTATGACATATCACTCTTATCACACGTCACTCTTATCACGCGTCACTCTTATCACACGTCGCTCTTATCACACTCTTATCACACGTCACTCTTATCACACATCACTCTTATCACACGTCACTCTTATCACTCGTCACTCTTATCACACGTCACTCTTAACAACGTCACTCTTATACTCTTATCACACTCTTATCATGCATCGCTCTTATCACACGTCACTCCACACATCACTCTTATCACACTCTTATCACCCATCACTCTTATCACACGTCACTCTTATCACGCATCACTCTTATCACACGTCACTCTTATCAAACATCACTCTTATCACATACTTATCATACATCACTCTTATCGCACATTACTCTTATCATGCATCCTCTTATCACACATCACTCTTATCACATCACTCTTATCACATACTCATCACCCATCATTCTTATCACGCATCACTCTGATCGCACACCACTTTTATCACGCATCACTTATCACATAATTAGCACACATCACCCTTATCACACATCACTCTTATCACGCATCATTGTTACCACGCATCACCCTTATCACACATCACTCTTATCACGCATCATTTTAGCACACTCTTATCACACGTCACTCTTATCACACTATTATCACACATCATTGTTATCACACATCATTGTTATCACACACCACTCTTATCTCGCATCACTCTTATTACACATCACTCTTATCACACCGACACCGCATCTACTCCCCCCACAACTGGCCTCATCTTTGTTCAGGTAGCAGGCTTTGGCCGGCACCCTCCCACAGACACGCACGCAGACTTCACTGATCTCCAGTCAGGCTCACTCTCCTCTCTCCCCCTCCTCCCAACACACACACACGCACGCATGCACATACACACATACTGGTTTAAGTGGCAGAGCGACAGCGGAGAGCCTGGTGACACAAGCAGGGTTGACTTACCGGCCTTGACGCATCCCGCGGTCAGACAGACGCCATCTGTGGGCGTGGTGTGGGCAGAGGGCAGACCATGGCCCACTCCATTGGGCAGCACGGTGTAGGGGTGACCCATCGACCCTGACCCCGCCCTCTGCTGACCTTGACCCGCCCGCTGGCGTTGCCATACTTCCCACCGAGCATACTGTCTGTAGGATCAGGGTCTGCAAACACACACACACACACACACACACACACACACACACACACACACACACACACACACACACACACAGACACACACACACAGACGCACACACGCAGACATGCAGACACACACATGTACAAATATCGGGCAAAAATATGCATGCGAACAAACTGACAGATAAAAGCGGAGAAGGACAAATTTCATTGACGTCTTTGCAAACATCAAATGCCATGATGTAATACCTCACAGAGTGCATGCCATGTGTGTCTCCGCAAACATCAAACAATACCAAACAGTGTGGCGGCTTATTAGCGTCCAAAAAGCTACACATAAATGTAATTAAGTATTTTTGGACACGAGTAAGCCGTTGGAAGCAGCACGAAAGGAACATAATTATAATTACGTCCACATAACTACTAATTATCTCAACATAGTTACTAATTATTTAAACATAATTACCATTATGCGCTTTTGACGCAAATAAGCCTTTGGAACCCAGCGTCAAAAGACATCTTTACTAACTATGTAGAGATCATTAGTAATTATGTTAAAATAATTGGTAGGTATGAGCTGTTGAAGCTTCTAAGCTGTTGGATGCATATATCTACAATGATGTAGTTTCACCGATGACGCACGCGCAAAGAACAGGCAACAAACGCAACTGCCTGATTCTCGTCCCTACAGCATTGAACGAGCCCCGAGTCGCAGCATTCACAAAGGTTTGCAGCTGCTGCAGCGTTCACTGAGGTTTCCAGCTGCTGCAGCATTCACTGAGGTTAGCAGTTAGCAGTTGAAACAAAGCGTTAGAAGATAATTACTGATTATATAGTGATAATTAGTAGAAATGTAATCATCTGATTATGTTAAATATTATTATTAACTGCAAATTTTGTGCGCAGTCACTTTCACTGCTCAAACCGAACTCAACAGGCTTAAGGAGTGACATGCCTGTCGCGTGGCCCATATTTCTCCGGCACCAGCTAAAAATGTCACTGTATTGATGCGTGTGTGTGTGTGTGTGTGTGTGTGTGTGTGTGTGTGTGTGTGTGTGTGTGTGTGTGTGTGTGTGTGTGTGTGTGTGTGTGTGCAAGGCCCGTCTTGTTTGGGAAAAGACATTTGAATTTCTTCCTTTTACACACACGTCCTGAAAACATTCAGTTCAGTGACATTTCGTGAAAATGATGTTACTTCAGCGGGCTTCTGCGTTCTTTGAACATCTCTCTCTCTCTCATTGAGACTCTCTCTCTCTCTCTCTCTCTCTCAAAAGTAAAGTATTATCTTCTCTCTCTCTCTCTCTCTCTCTCTCTCTCTCTCTCTCTCTCTCACACACACACGCACACACACAGAGTGTTCAATCAAAACATTGTTTACTTCTTTTTTTCTTCTCTGATGGTCCCGGTACAGCCTCCTTTCTGATTTGTCTTCCCGGCCATATAAAAGGGACTGACAGTGACAACTCTAATAACAACAAGCGACTTACAGTGACAGCTATAATATCAACAAGCGACTGACGGTGGCAACTCTAATAACAACAAGCGACTTACAGTGGCAACTCTAATAACAACAAGCGACTTACAGTGGCAACTCTAATAACAACAAGCGACTTACAGTGGCAACTCTAATAACAACAAGCGAATGACGGTGGCAACTCTAATAACAACATGCGACTTACAGTGGCAACTCTAATAACAACAAGCGAATGACGGTGGCAACTCTAATAACAACATGCGACTTACAGTGCCAACTCTAATAACAACAAGCGACTTACAGTGGCAACTCTAATAACAACAAGCGACTTACAGTGGCAACTCTAATAACAACAAGCGACTTACAGTGGCAACTCTAATAACAACAAGCGAATGACAGTGACAGCTATAATATCAACAAGCGACTTACAGTGGCAACTCTAATAACAACAAGCGACTTACAGTGGCAACTCTAATAACAACAAGCGACTTACAGTGGCAACTCTAATAACAAGCGACTTACAGTGGCAACTCTAATAACAACAAGCGACTTACAGTGGCAACTCTAATAACAACAAGCGACTTACAGTGGCAACTCTAATAACAACAAGCGAATGACAGTGACAGCTATAATATCAACAAGCGACTTACAGTGACAACTATAACAGCAACAAGCGACTGAAAGTGACAAGTCTAATAACAATGATGTGAATAACGACGATAAGATCAACGATACACTGATCGGCTCTCTTAACTGGAACAAAAGATAGGGGTAGTAGCAATCAACTGATGTCATCGAATTTCACCGCCGTGACGACAGGTTTTACAGCACCGGCTCTTCAGTGCCCGCCGCGGGCTATTCACAGGAACCCACTGTGAAGAGTGGTTTCTACAGGCCCTGACAGATGAACTGAGGGTGGGTAGGTTGCAGTGGTGTCATTTCATGTACACAAAGTCAGTGGCGGGCGGTCCAAATGTGCATGCAACTATCACGAGTATAGATGTTTTCTGGGGACTCTTCCCATGTAACATTCTAGAGATCGCAAAGCGTTGGGGGGAAGAGTGTGGATTGTTCTTTGAGAAAGCAGGGCACCACATTGCCCCCACTGGACAGGCGACCAGTGAGTGCTGACCGCTACACGCACCACTCAGTGTCTGCCTCAAGTCTTGTGGACAGGTGCACACCAACCGCTACATGCACCACTGTCTGCCTCGAGTCTTACCCCGCTCCAGTCCCAACCCCCACTGTAGTCCCAACTCCCCACTCCAGTCCCTACCCCTCACTCCAGTCCCTACCCCTCACTCCAGTCCCTACCCCACTCCAGTCCCTAACCCTCACTCCAGTCCCCCACCCACTCCAGTCCCTACCCCCCACTCCAGTCCCTACCCCCCACTCCAGTCCCTACCCCTCACTCCAGTCCCCCACCCACTCCAGTCCCTACCCCCCACTCCAATCCCTACCCCTCACTCCAGTCCCTACCCCTCACTCCAGTCCCCCACCCACTCCAGTCCCTACCCCTCACTCCAGTCCCTACCCATCACTCCATTCCCCCACTTACTCCAGTCCCTACCCCCCACTCCAGTCCCTACCCCTCACTCCAGTCCCTAACCCTCACTCCAGTCCTTACCCCTCACTCCAGTCCCCCACCCACTCCAGTCCCTACCACAACTCCAGTCCCTACCCCTCACTCCAGTCCCTAACCCTCACTCCAGTCCCTACCCCTCACTCCAGTCCTCCACCCACTCCAGTCCCTACCCCCCACTCCAGTCCCCCACCCACTCCAGTCCCTACCCCTCACTCCAGTCCCTACCCCCCACTCCAGTCCCTACCCCTCACTCCAGTCCCTACCCCTCACTCCAGTCCCTACCCCTTACTCCAGTCCCCCACCCACTCCAGTCCCTACCCCTTACTCCAGTCCCCCACCCACTCCAGTCCCTACCCCCCACTCCAGTCCCCCACACACTCCAGTCCCAACCCCTCACTCCAGTCCCTACCCCCCACTCCAGTCCATAACCCTCCCCCACCACTCCAGTCCCATTGGTACACACTGGACATTCAAGTCTGCAACTGCAGCCTACGACTAGGTCCAGTTTTCTGATACCCCTTTCCGAATGACGGAAACCTTTTGCCTGTCCATACACAACACACACTGCCGGAGGAGTCATGCGATGGCTATGGGACTCGACGACAATCCAAAGCGACCAACAAACGCACTGTAGAACAGCGACAATCTGGAACAGATCCCAGCAATGCCAGAAGGAAAATCAATATTTTTGCTAATATTTCAAAGCAAACAGGAAACGCAGACGACAGCATCAGCAACTCGCCCTAAACGCATAAAAAAGTAATGTTATTGTGCACAATAATTAGAGCTGATCTGTGAAAGCACAGAAAGCCACTGAGCTGGAGGCAAAATTGATTGATTCAAAGCGCAGGAGTCAGCTTTTCTAACTGGCTTCGTCAGCTTTATTTCTGGAACCGGCATAATCCCATTCTACTACATTACACGAGCCGTTCAGTCTCATCGCTATTCGGCTGTTTGAAAATGGACTGCAACGATTACTGCTAACTGCACACGTACACAGCCAGGCAAAACAGAATTTGGAGCGTTGTATCAGTCGATATTATTTTCCGTTTCATCGCTTAGTCAATGAAGACAACAAAAACGACGACGACAACAGCAATACAACGGAACACTTTCCAGAGGTGCGGGTGGCCGCGTCCTTGGCCCTGCCAGTCCCCGGCTTGCTGAACAGCGGGCGGGCGGAGGAAAAGCAATTAAAACCCGTCTACAACTACACTCCGCTGACAGCAAGTAAAGCGCGCTTCAGAGTGGGAAACAGAAGGAAGCCAATGCACGAGATACTGAGCTGCACCGCATCGACACGCAGGCAAACACTTCACGGAGCAGCCACACTCAAAGCGGCTCACTGAAGTGATCAAGGCGGGATCAAAAATGAATTCAGCAGAGCCAACCCATTGTGCAATAATACAGACATACGTTAGCCGCCACCCCCCACACCCCCACCACCACCTTCCCCCTCATGGAGCCAAGGGCTATGTGAAGTATAAGACCTTAAGCAACGGTTGCCAGCTATTGGCTGTTTGGCCTGCCTCCTTGTCACATGTGAGACACCAGGGAGTTCTGCACCACTCAGCCTGTTTTCAATGCTCAGAAAGAAGAGCAACGCTCATCAGCACACAGACGCGTGACGTCTCTCAATCTTCCCTCACAACAGCCCGGAGTGTTCATCAGCACACAGACACGTGACGTCTCTCAATCCTCCCTCACAACAGCCTCGAGTGTTCATCAGCACAGCGGCACGTAACTTGACGCTAGTGATGCCAGCCAATCAGCACAGACACGTGACGTTTGACACGAGCTCATCAGCACAGACATGTGACGTTTGATACGAGCTCATCAGCACAGAGACACGTGACGGTCGATACAGCTCATCAGCACAGAGACATGTGACGTTCGATACCAGCTCATCAGAACAGAGACACGTGACGGTCGATACCAGCTAATCAGCACAGAGACACGTGACGTTCGACACCAGTTCATCAGCACAGAGACACGTTGTGACTTGATGTTTGATGCCAGATCATCAATACAGAGACACGTGACTTGATGTTTGATGTCAGGTCATCAACTCAGACGCGTTAGCTTCGAAGCCAGCCGTAACCAATAGCCACAAAACACGATGCGGTGAGGCAGGACGTGACAACAGGACGCAGTGAGGCAGGACGTGACAACAGGACGCAGTGAGGCAGGACGTGACAATAGGACGCAGTGAGGCAGGACGCGACAACAGGACGCAGTGAGGCAGGACGTGACAACACGACGCGGTGAGGCAGGACGTGATAACACGACGCGGTGAGGCAGGACGTGACGACACGACGCAGTGAGGCAAGACGTGACAACACGACGAGGTGACTGAAGAGAACTGGCTGCCGCCAGAGGGCGCCACAGCACGTGCAGCAGACTATGCAGTGCTGCACTACTGCAACGTGACATGCCTGATGAGTGCTCTTTTGCATCACTAGTACAACTGTTTGCCTGGCTTATCTGGCTGATCTTTATTACTATTACTGCTTGTACTGCTGCCCCTACTACTGCTGGTAACACGACGGTGACGATTACTGCCATACTTTGTAGAGTTTATCACGTGCCCATTGCTCCTCAGCGTCCGGCAGGTCAAGGCCTTCACACCAATCAGTGCATTTCCCGTCTCTTCACAGGTGCTTTATCTTTCTGTCACCAGATATGGATTCGATTCTGTAGTCGCCCTGCTACAGCTTTGTCTTTCTGTCATCAGACACAGATTATGTTGTCACCCAGTTTGCTCTGATCAACATTCCACCCTGGGTAAATTTTACCTTTCTGCCATCAGAGATAAAGTATATAGTTCCCACGGTTTGCTCTAATCAATATTATACGCTGTGTACAGTTTTACCTTTCTGTCATCAGACAGGATAATGTAGACCCCCTGGTAGTTTATACTTAAGAGATATGAGAACCGGCACTGTCAGGTTGCTGTTGGCATTCCCTGTGGCAAGCAACCCAAATGTTCCCAAAGTACCAAAGAGAACATTAGACAAACAGAAACAAGCACCTTAACAAACGTGCGTCAGCGCCGTACCTGGCCTTTCTCCCTTGTGTTCAGAACTCAGCCCACTGCCTCTTTATTTTGGAGGGGAAAAAAAACAATCGAACTGAACTGACTGTCCGGGGCCACGGCACTGATAAAATGTTTGGGGGAAAAAGCTTCCTAGTAACCACCACGAAATATATTGCGATCACATATGTGAGCATCGTGTAACTTGTCTGTCTGTCTGTTTGTCTGTCTGTCTGTCTGGCTTTCTCTTAAGTCATCCCCGAAAACCTTTACGCCGGCGGTTTTGAAAACTCACTCCCTTCCTTCCCGAAAACGTTTGCACGCACACCAACACGAAAATAACAAAAACGAAACAAAAACAATAACAAAAACACGCGAGTGATGTGTGTAATACTAACAGCAACATTCCTTTGACCACAGACATTTGACCAATGCCGTGGCCCCGTGGACAGTTAGTGCAGTTCGGACAGAAAGCGGACAGTTAGCGCTGACCCTCTCACCCCCCCCCCCCCTTCGGGATCAGATGTTTCTGCCAGGTGAACAGATAGTAGGATGAAGTCTGGACACTTAAGGGAGCAAAGCCCAATACGGGGCTGACACACAGGACACTTAAGAGAGGAAGCTGCAAACTGGAGGGTGACGCACAGGACACTGGCAGAAGACGAGGAAGCGCGGTTCCAAGCCCGAGAAGTGTCTTTCCCACTTCGCCCCTGTCGGCCACACTGCGGTCTTCGGGTGGCACACAAGCAGATCAATCACGTGTCTCCATCAAAACCACAACAAATCTCTTCGCTCTGCCCGACTTCCTTCCACCTGCACTGCTGAGGCCGCCCTGTTTGCAGGTCGCGGTGCGTTAGCAAACCCAAACCCATTTATTTCTCTGCATACCCGATCCGCCAAACAGCGTCCAGCAAAGCGCTAAGCGCAGACAGCAGGGCGGGACAGAAAGGTCAGTCCGAAGTCGTGCAACACTGATGAATGTGGTCGCTGTGGTAGTTGGTGAACGTTTACAATCGCGTCGTTGGAATTCAGACCACAGAAGCAGGCCGTGCTGTGTTTTTGATCAACATTCTGTCTCATGTGCACTGAACAGTGCTGACAGAGAATTCTGGTCAATATTC
The DNA here is from genome assembly GCA_963584105.1 of Alviniconcha strummeri. NCBI lineage: Eukaryota > Metazoa > Mollusca > Gastropoda > Provannidae > Alviniconcha > Alviniconcha strummeri. Next base: position 13,503,235 of record OY757555.1, read on the forward strand.
TGTCCTAAGTGCACTGAATAACGTCGGACAAAGTAGACAATCCTGAAGGTCATGTTAAGGCGGAACAAACAGGTCAAACAAATCCTCACATCACAACAAAAGGTCCGACAGCAGCAACCAGCATTCGACCGCCAGTGCACTTACCGCCGCCGGAGAGCACAGATCAAAATGCTACTCGAAATGCATTAAACATTGCCATCAAACGTAGATCCGCATGCTACCAGATAGGTTCCGAGCACTTTTAGAGGACACCGATCAACACTCGAAATGCATTAAACATTGCCATCAAACGTAGATCCGCATACTACCAGAAAGGTTCCCAGCACATTTAGAGAACACCGATCAATACTCGAAATGCATTAAACATTGCCATCAAACGCAGACCCGCATGCTACAAGAAAGGTTCCGAGCACTTTTAGAAAGCACCGATCAACATTCTGTTGGAACTGCACTTTCAGAGAACACCAAATAACACCAAATAACACTCTGCTCAGAATGCACTGTCAGAGAACACCAAATAACATTCTACTCGGAATGCACTGTCACAGAACACGAAATAACATTTTGCTCGGAGTGCACTGACAGAGAAAACCAAACATCTGCTGGAAGCACACTTTCAGAGAACACCAAACAAGACTGTGGTCCGAGTGCACTGCCAGAGACCACCAATAACTGACTCTTAACGCCCAGTGACCCATGACGGTGGTCAGGGCCACTCCCCGGTGCAGGCAGACTCCAAGGACAATGGTGGTGGGACAGAGGATCGAGTGCCATGGGATGAACGGAGAGTGAGGTTGGGAAAGATGATGTTGAACAGACTAGGAGGGTGGACATGAGACAGGAAGAGGTCGGACCGGGACGGTGGACATGAGACAGGAAGAGGCTGAAGGAACCGAGAGAGTGGACATGAGACAGGAAGAGGTCGGACCGGGAGAGTGGACATGAGACAGGAAGAGGTCAGACCGGGAGGTGGACATGAGACAGGAAGAGGTTGAAGGGACCGGGAGAGTGGACATGAGACAGGAAGAGGTTGAAGGGATCGGGAGAGTGGACATGAGACAGGAAGAGGTCAGACCGGGAGGGTGGACATAGGACAGGAAGAGGTCAGACCGGGAGGTGGACATGAGACAGGAAGAGGTTGAAGGGACCGGGAGAGTGGACATGAGACAGGAAGAGGTCAGACCGGGAGGGTGGACATGAGACAGGAAGAGGTCGGACTGGGAGAGTGGACATGAGACAGGAAGAGGTCAGACCGGGAGGATGGGCATGAGACAGGAAGAGGTCAGACCGGGAGGTGGACATGAGACAGGAAGAGGTTGAAGGGACCGGCAGAGTGGACATGAGACAGGAAGAGGTTGAAGGGACCGGCAGAGTAGACATGAGACAGGAAGAGGTTGAAGGGACCGGGAGAGTGGACATGAGACAGGAAGAGCTTGAAGGGACCGGGAGGGTGGACATGAGACAGGAAGAGCTTGAAGGGACCGGGAGGGTGGACATGAGACAGGAAGAGCTTGAAGTGACCGGGAGAATGGACATGAGACAGGAAGAGCTTGAAGGAACCGGGAGAATGGACATGAGACAGGAAGAGCTTGAAGGGACGGGGAGAGTGGACATGAGACAGGAAGAGGTTGAAGGGACCGGGAGAGTGGACATGAGACAGGAAGAGGTTGAAGGGACCGGGAGAGTGAACAAGAGACAGGAAGAGGTTGAAGGGACCGGGAGAGTGGACATGAGACAGGAAGAGGTTGAAGGGACCGGGAGGGTGGACATGAGACAGGAAGAGGTTGAAGGGACCGGGAGAGTGGACATGAGACAGCAAGAGGTATTCTGACCTATTCTAGGCTTTAAGGGGAGAATATTTTGTCAGCTCTGAGTTCTCAACAGAAGGGACATTAATTTCTGCGTCCGCAGTACCCCACTGCAGGAAAAAGGAACAAAATGACAATATTTCACCCACTGTTGGTAATAGAAAAGACACCAGTGTTACGCTATTTATCAGAAACGACGATCTGCTTCTTGAGTTGCAACGTCTGTTGAATAACACAAGTGACAACGTCTGTTGATAAGGAATACCACAGGTGTTGCACAGTCTGTTGATAAGGAATAACACAGGTGTTGCGCAGTCTGTTGATACGGAATAGCAAAGGTGTTGCGCCGTCTGTTTATAAGGAATAACACAAGTGTTGCACTGTTTGTTCATGAAGAACGATAGGATTGCACCGTCTCTTGATATGAACAAGACTTTAAGACCGCCCTGTCTGTTACTAACGTACAACACTTTACAGTGCACGGTTCATTGATTTGGGAAAAAGGTTATTATTACACGGTCCACTGATTAGGGGGAAAAGGTTATTGTTATACGGTCCATTGATTAAGGAAAAAGAGGATATTGTTACATGGCTCATTGATTAGGGACGAGGAGGTTATTAGGCTAATGCGCGGCCCATTGATTAGGGAAAAAGAGGTTATTCTTGCACGGTCCATTGATTTGGGACAAAACGCAAATGCCGCAATCTTTGTTTTTGCTTATCCCAATGGAAGCTTGGGTAACAGATGCAAACTTGGTGTGGGCTTGTTCCCATTAAAGCCTTTCCCACACCCATAAACCATCCAGCTTTTCTCACCGCATGTCGCAAAGTTTATGCGGAATGCGTAGGAAGCTTTCTGTCGGCAAAACATGAGGATGGACAAACCTGTCGCTCAGACCCGACAACACAAAAGAAAAGAAGAAGATGACGAAACAGGAGAGAGAGAGAGAGAGAGAGAGAGAGAGAGAGAGAGAGAGAGAGAGAGAGAGAGAGAGAGAGAGAGAGAGAGAGAGAGAGAGAGAGAGTTCGGTGAAACTGATATACCTGTCGTCTGTCAACATCTATACGTCAATGTCTTCTATCACATCTTATACCCGTCTTTTGTCACCATCTTACACCTGTCTTTTGTCACATCTTATACCTGTCTGTCAACATATATGCGTCAATGTCTTCTATCACATCTTATACCTGTCTTTTGTCACCATCTTACACCTGTCTTCTGTCACATCTTATACCTGTCTTCTGTCACCACCTTACACCTTTCTTCTGTCACATCTGGTACCTGTGTTTTCTCACCATCTTACACCTTTCTTCCGTCACATCTTTTGTCAAAATAATTTACCCGTCATCTGTCAGCAGCAGCGCCTTATTCCCGTCTTCTGTAAGCATCTTATACTCGTCTTCTGTCACTAACATCGTATGCCCATCTTCTATCACCGTCAACATCTTATATCTGTCTTCTGTTACAGCTTATACTGGTCTTCTGTCACCATCAACATCTTATATCTGTCTTCTATCACAGCTTATACTGGTCTCCTGTCACCATCAACATCTTATATCTGTCTTCTATCACAGCTTATACTGGTCTTCTGTCACCATCAACATCTTATATCTGTCTTCTATCACAACTCATTCTTGTCTTCTGTCACCATCTGGTACTTGCTATTTGTCACCATCTTATACCTGTTTTCTGTCACCATCATGTACATGTCATCAACCAGCATCTTATACCTGTCTACAGTCATATCTTCTTCCTGTCTTCTGTCACCATCTTGTACCTGTTTTCTGTCAGCAACATGTCTTCAGTCAACATCTAATACCTGTTTCTGTCATCATCTTGGACCGGTTTTGTGTCAGATCTTGTACCTGTTTTCTGACAGCATTTTATATCTGTCTTCAGTCAACATCTTACACCTGTCTTCTGTCACCATCTTCTACCTGTTTTTAGTCAACATCTGAAACATGTCTTCCGTCAACATCTTAATACCCGTCTCCTGTCGATATCGTATATATGTCTTCCGCCACCAACCATCTTATATATGTCGGCTGTCACCAGCCACCTTATACTTGTCTTTTGTTATCAAACATCAGACACCATTGTTGAAATCACCTCAGAGCCAAACGGAAACGCATTGCAGGAACGCCGGCCTAAGTGATGATGATGTAGAACTTCATGTCCTCGGATCTCAGTTGACATATTAGGGACAAACTGCGACCAATGGCTAAGCATGGTCCTATGTTGCTTTACGTCTACATAAACCGTAAGGCTCATTAGGACGGAAAGCCCAGGACGGCCGCCTCGATTTTCACACAGCTCCTGAACTACGACGCCGGCCTAAAGGCCGTGAAAGGAGCTTATCGTCAGGCGCTCAGCTTTTATCCGTAGGTAGCCGACTACTTGGAGGACTAGCTTCAAACGCAGCGGCTCAACGTGGCTGCTTCCAAGACGGGGGCTGAGATAGCGGGATGCAGATAGGTCGGCTGGCGAGACGCCGAGGTAGGTCTGTGCTATCGTCGTATCCATTAGGACGGAGGGCCCAGCGAGGGACCACAGGGCCGAGGTCATTACGGAACCAGCCGCACGTCTGATTGGAATGTCGTCTGCGCGGCTGGAGCCAAGGGAGATCAGTAAGTGGATTTAAGTTAGATAGCCCCAGTGACTTGCGTCCCTTCGCCGCGGAAACGCTTCTTCGAACGGACACTTTGGTGAGAACGGAGACCGCCGTTATCTCTGGTTACCGTCTGCAATGTTCTCCTCGCCTTTACTACGCGTCCTCTGTTCTGCTTCTCTCTGGTTCTTAATCCGTTCCACTGTCGTTTATTAGGGAGACGTTATCGCCTGGACAGGGCCACGGTAAGCCTATCGCTACATAAACTTCAGTACCAGCCCTGACCACATCATCAGCAAGCCCGTCAGATGGGTCTGCGTCACCCTGACAACAGCTGTCTCACCCCCATCGCACACAGCCTTGAGTAGATATGTCTCACGTGGTACACAGCCTTAAGCAGATTTATCTCACATGGTACACAGTCTCGATGAGTAGATCTGTCTCACATGGTACACAGCCTTAGTACACAGCCTTGATGAGTAGATCTATCTCACATGGTACACAGCCTTGATGAATAGATCTATCTCACATGGTACACAGCCTTGGTACACAGCCTTAATGCGTAGATCTATCTCACATAGTACACAGCCTTGGTAAACAGCCTTAATGAGTAGATCTATCTCACATGGTACACAGCCTTGAGTAGATCTGTCTCATATGGTATACAGCCTCGAGTAGATCTATTTCAAACCGTACACAGCCGTGACCGAGTAGATCTAGTTCTCATGGTATACACCCTTGACTGAGTAAACCTGTCTCACACAGTACACGGCCTTGACTGAGCTGACCTATCTCTCCAGTAGACGGCACTGACTGCGTAGATCTGTGACTCAGCAGAACTGTCCCTCATAGTACGCTTCACCTAGAATCAACGTGAAAACTAAAAAACAAACAAACAAAAAAACAAGATACAACTGTCCTGAGTAATTTCACTATGAACTGTTGCATCGTAATTCGGATGCGTTCAGTACAGACCTTGTGGCTTGGCAGTGAGGTTGTACTGTATAATAATAATAATAATAATAATAAGGAGGATTTCTAGAGCGCCCATCTACCACACTAGGTGGCAGCACAGGGCGCTTTACAATAACACTAACCCACACACACACACACACACACACACACACACACACACACACACACTACACACACCACATCACACACACAGAGTGTCGGACGAGGGGATGGGCAGGGGCTGTGAAAAACAGTTTAAGAAGTAATTATTAAACAAGTGCGTCTTGAAGGCGGCTTTGAAAGAGGAGGTAGAATCAGAGTGGCGGAGTGTTTCGAAGCAAATTGTTCCAGACAGAATGGGCCAGCATAAGAAAAAAGATCTTTCACCAAATGTTTTTTGTGTTTACCACAGGGGGTGACAAAAGGTTCGTGTGTCAGATGCAGATCGTAATTGTCCTTGCTGGAGTATAAGGTTGAAGAAGATCGGACAGATACTGAGGGGCTGTTCCAGAGATGGAACTGAAGCAGATAGTTGAAATTTTGTACTGAATGCGATATGTTACTGGCAGCCAATGCAGAGTTTCAAGAACAGGATGGATGTGGTCAGATTTCTTAGCTTTACACACAAGTCTTGCTGCTGCATTCTGAACTTTTTGAAGTTTGTCCAGTAAGCACTGAAGGCAACTTGAAAGCAAAGAGTTACAGTAGTCTAAGCGAGAGAGGACAAGACAGCATACAAGGGTTTGGGTTGCTTGAGTGGTGAGAAGGTGTCGTATGGAACTTATATGCCTGATTTGTATGTATGCGGCTTTACACGTGTTGCCTATGTGTTCC
>OY757555.1:13509639-13522139 GCA_963584105.1 Alviniconcha strummeri
GGCAAGGAGAAGCAGAAAGGGGCGGCGAGGGGCAGAGAGGGGCAGAGAGGGGCAGGAAAGGGCAGAGAGGGGCGGGGAAAGGCAGCGAGAGGCCGGGAAGGGCAGGGTGGGGCAGGAAGGGGCAGAGAGGAACGGGAGGGACAGGGAGGGGCAGGGAGGGGAGGCGAGGGGCGGGGAGGGTGAGGGTCAGAGACTGGCAGCAGTCAAGAAGCGGCAGAAGCATGACGGGGAAGTAAACAAGGCTGATCTCCCTTACCACAGGCTCTATCAGCAGAGGGCTCCGTTTGGCTGGCAGTGTAAACAGTCCGGGACTGCAGCCATTACTGGCGGTAGATACGGGTGTCAAAACAACCCGACACGCCTGCTGAGTCTCTCTTTTGAAATAAATATCCTGGGTGCATACAATCATTACAACTGCTGATACAGAACAGACGTGTACGACACCCTGTGGGCAGACGTGCGTTGTTAAATTCACTAGCCCATCTCGGTGATACTGGAGTACCCGTTGGTCCCAGTTTCTACTCAGCACAGGCAGTCTGTTCAAAAAGGGTTTAATGGCAGTCTGTTCAAAAAGGGTTTAATGGACTAAACATCAGTTTTTTGGCTGCCGTCTGCAGTTGACACCGGTCACCCTACAGTGGCTGAACAGAAAGACGATTGGAGGCGGGGCACAGGGGAGTTGCTAGTCGATGATCAATAAATTAATGACTTTCAATCACCGTTGACAAACTGATTCTGTAGCGACTGTTGCCTGACAAATGCGCTGTACCCGATGAGGGGTGAAAAGAGCTGACAAACTGCACGACGAACGAACAGCTACAGAGGGGCAGAACATTTTCAACGTATAAATTGCCCATAGACCACTCCTTTGCAGGGTTCCAGGCGAGATCAAAAGATCAAGAGATCTTAGAGGGGGGAGGTGGAGCTGGACCCTCACTTTTGCCCAGAAGAGATCATGAGTAGGGAGGTGGAGCTGGGCTGAGCAAGTTGGACGTCTTTTGCTTTGAGTTGTCCAAGTTGTTCGTCAACAGCGGTGCAACGGACATTGTCTTAGTGACTGTGTCCAGCACAGCAGTTGAAAGAGCAATTGCGCAGTGCACAAGTCGCTGGGCAATGGCGAGGGGACATCGCCTTAACACTTCCATTGTTCTGGCGGCGGTCCACGGTCTCTCCGGTCTTTTTCGGGCGGTTTCCGCGGTCGAGCCAATCACCCTGGCCCCTTTCCCACTCTGTCCCCGTCCCTAATAGGTCATCCCGCCTCCGTGGACGTTAAGCAACATAAAAGCCATCCTTTGCTGAGTGAACTTCGACATCCGTTGCCACTGTCATATGTTTGATGGCTCGTGATGCATGACGTCATGTGTCTAATAGCTCGTGACGAAGGGCGCCATATGTTTGACGTCTCGTAATGTATGGCGTCAAACGTTTTAGCTTGTAATCATGACGTCAGTTGTCTGATAGCTCGTATTGCATGACGTCAGATATGAAGGTTCGTAATGTAAAGCCAGGCGCCTTTTAACATGACGTCAGTTTTTTGGTGTGGGCGCCAAAGGCATGCTCATCCTGTTCGTATACAGAACCGTGGCGTTGATGTACGTATGTCAACAACACGTCTCCGCTTTCAGACCCGGCAAACAGAGCGCCACTTTCCTTTTCTCGTTACTCACACAGGCAGGCTCTGACAGCGGGACCACACACACACACACTCGTTCTCAAAGTACAGTAACAAGCGCTGTTGTTTCTCCCTTAAGGAGACGGCATCCAAACGAAACCTTCATCCCGAGGGACAGGGCTGGCAGACTGTTGAGGTCGGTTGGATCGGATGGAGGTAAGGAAAACAACAGGTGAGTTCTCACTCTGCTACAAAACCCGTTGTCGGACGATTCACGGTTACCGAAAGGCAAACTCTTTTACACGGGACTTGATGTAATAGGCACCGTGCCAATCCCCCACCCCCAGTCTCACCCCCCAGCCTCACCCCCAGCCTCACCCCCACCCCCAGCCTCACACCCACCTCCAGCCTCACACCCAGCCTCACACCCAGCCTCACCCCCACCCCCAGCATCATCCCCAGCCTCACACCCAGCCTAACACCCAGCCTCCCCCCCCCCCACCTCCCCCCCTCCCAGCCTCACCCTCCCCAGCCTCACACCCAGCCTCATTCCCCCCAGCCTCACCCCCCAGCCTCACCCCCCCAGCCTCACACCCAGCCTCACCCCCACCCCCAGCCTCACCCCCAGCCTCACACCCAGCCTCACCCCCACCCCCATAACCTATATAATAACAGTCTCCAGTCGGATGAAATAACCTGTGTACCAACGGCCTCCAGTCGGATGAAATAACCTGTATAATAACGGTCTCCAATCGGATGAAATATCCTGTGTACCAACGGCCTCCAGTCGGATGAAATATCCTGTATAATAACGGTCTCCACTCGGATGGAATAACCTGTATAACAGCGGTCTCGAGCCGGATGAAATAACCTGTGTAACAAAGGCGTATCAATGGTCTGCCTCCGATCCACTGTCCACTAACTCCGGCACCAAACACAATGCCTATCGCATCCGACTGAACTTGATTCAGTAGGGACATAGGAGTTGTTGCTAACTTATAGTTGAGTCAGTGGGGACATAGGGAAGTTGTTGCTAACTTAATAATTCAATCGGGACATAGGGAAGGTATAATTGAGTCAGTGGGGACATAGGGAAGTTGTTGCTAACTTATAATTGAGTCAGTGGGGACATAGGGAAGTTGTTGCTAACTTATAATTGAGTCAGTGGGATTCAGTAGGGACACAGTGAAGTTGTTGTTAACTTATAATTGAGTCAGTGGGGACGTTGGGAAGTCGTTGCTAACTTATAATTGAGTCAGTGGGGACATAGAAAAGTTGATGCTGAACTCGTCGTTGGGTCACTGGGATCATACACCAGCTGCAGAGTCATACACCAGTTGATGGGTCTCTGGGTCATACAGAATGTATCGCTGGGTCAAGGAGGTAATATACCAGTTGTTGGGTCACTGATGTCATACACCAGTTGTTGGGTCACTGGGGTCATACTCCGACTGATGGGTCACTGGGATCATACACCAGTTGTAGGGTCACTGGGGTCATACTCCAACTGATGGGTCACTGGGATCATACACCAGTTGTAGGGTCACTGAGGTAATACACCAGTTGTTGGCGACTACGCAAGTGAATCGTTAGCACACTGGAGAAGAGGCCTGCTCTATCAATACACATGGTTTGACACGCATAACCATGGTGAAAACCCAGTCGCTGTGTCTGACTATTGTGCGGCTGGCAGCAGTGAATGACACAGCTCGATTTGCCGCACCCTTTCTGCGATCCTTCGAGTCTCACTGAGAAAAGCACATGTGAGGGAAACTTCAAAACAAAAACGCTGCGATTCAAATACAAGAAATGCCCATTGTCAGCATTCGACAAATGATGCCAATGAACGTCTTAGGCTTGGATGTTCTGTTCTTATTGTTGCTCCTAGAAATCAATCTAGCCGGGCAGAGAGCTTTCATTCCGGATCGTTAGCCCACTGAACAGCCAAAGAACTATTTCATGCCGGCTGTGCCACGCTCCATCAACCGGCTGTGCCACGCTCCAGTAACCGGCTGTACCACGCTCCATCAACCGGCTGTGCCACGCTCCATCAACCGGCTGTGCCACACTCCAGTAACCGGCTGTACCACGCTCCATCAACCGGCTGTGCTACGCTCCATCAAACGGCTGTGCCACACTCCAGTAACCGGCTGTACCACGCTCCATCAACCGGCTGTGCTACGCTCCATCAAACGGCTGTGCCACGCTCCAATAACTGGCTGTGCCACGCTCCAATAACCGGCTGTGCCACGCTCCAATAACCGGCTGTGCCACGCTCCAATAACCGGCTGTGCCACGCTCCAATAACCGGCTGTGCCACGCTCCATCAACCGGCTGTGCCACGTTCCAATAACCGGCAGTGGAAGACCCCAACAACCTACTGTGCGAGATCCCAACAACCGGTTGTGCCACACTTCAATAACTGGCTGTTCCACACTCCAGTAACTGGCTGCGCCAGACTCCAATACACAGCTGTTCCAGACTCCAAACTGTAGGCACAGCCAGGTGTTTTGGAGTCTGGAACAGCTGTAAGACTCTAATAAACTGGCTGTTCCAGAATCCAATAACCGGCTGCTCCACACTCCAATTACCGTCTGTTCCAGACTGTAACAACCGGTTGTGCCAGACTCCAATAACCGGCTGTGCCAGACTCCAATACACGGCTGTTCCACACTAAAAATACAACAAAAAACGGCTGTGCCGGACTCTAATAACTGGCTGTTCCAGACTCCAGTAACCGGCTGTGCCAGACTCCAGTAACCGGCTGTGCCAGACTCCAGTAACCGGCTGTGCCAGACTCCAATAACCGGCTGCGCCAGACTCCAACAGCTGGCTAGAGACGAGTTGCTCCATCACTGCAAGGTCAGCCATTCCTTCAAATAAAGTCACCCAATGCCAAACGCAAGTCAGCAAATCAATTAAATCAGTTAGAATTCCGACTCACTGTTCAACTTACACGTCACATTATGTTTGAAGAGCCGTGGGGCAAAAATGAATTGGAATTACCCAGAAAGGCTGCAATAAGCAACGCAGACAATTTTGGCAGTAGGCGAAGCAGGCAAAGCTATATTCTGACCAACCCCGGGTCTTCAACAGGTAACCTCTGATAGCCCTGACCCCTGCAGAAGGAGGAAGAAGCGGAAGGACGCATCAAAGATTCTGACGGACAAGAGAGAGACCCCCCCACCCCCACCTCCTCTCGAGAAAGTTATTGTTTCACTTGACAAGAGGCTGAAGCGCCGAGCAGAGCGAAGCAGTGTCACGCATCCACTGAGCTAGACCTTCTAGACCTTCTAGCTAAGTGCACGCATCCTGTAGGAGTGTTTACAGTCTCACCGCGTGCACCTGAAAGCAGGCCGCAGGAACAGTCCACAGCGCCGCCGACGCCGTCTGCTGCTGACGATCGATGGCGATGAAGCGTAGGCCTGCGGTAGGCAGCATCATGGCAACTTCACGTCCGAGTCGACGACAGAGCGGTCGGTACACACGGCCAGATCAAGGCGCAGCCCACTTATATCTGCGGACACGCAACGCGGGACTAACTGGCACGGATTTGTCAACTATAGATCCAATCCAAAGGCTTGACAAGAGGCTTGTCCAAAGGCTTGACACGGAGGACAGTCGGTCCCATGGGTCTGTACGGTGGACAGTCGGTCCGCCAGGGGTCTACACGGTGGACAGTCTGTCCCGCCATGGGTCTATATGGGTCTAGCCGTGGGTCCCATGCCCCTGGATGCAGCTTATCTACAGCGGTTCGGTAGGACCTGAAGCAGTTCACCTACACTGGTTCGCTAGGACCTGAAGCAGTTCACCTACAGTGGTTCGGTAGGGCCTGAAGCAGTTCACCTACACTGGTTCGGTAGGACCTGAAGCAGTTCACCTACAATGGTTCGGTAGGGCCTGGAGCAGTTCACCTACAATGGTTCGGTAGGGCCTGAAGCAGTTTACCTACAACGGTTCGGTAGGGCCTGAAGCAGTTCACCTCCAATAGTTCGGTAGGGCCTGAAGCAGTTCACCTACACTGGTTCGGTAGGGCCTGAAGCAGTTCACCTACAATGGTTCGGTAGGGCCTGAAGCAGTTCACCTAACGTTGTTCGGTAGAAGCCTGTTGCAGATGTTTCTGTGTGGGAGTCGAACATGTGTGTTGTCAATATTTTCTTGATTGTATGTCCCCCATCTCAGCCCGATTTATTTTTGTGGGTTTCCATGGTTTCGCCGTCTTTTTTTCTCGATCAATCCTGCAACGTTGGAGCAAGAACAGGAGAGATTGTGGGAGACAGGAGCGCTGACAACCCGACACAGGGAAGTCAATTGAGTGAAGTCGGCTACACGCTGTCAGCAAAGGCATCGTCTCGCCAACACACACTTCATCTGTCTGTCGTAAGGCAGTATTGTCTCGCCAACACACACTCCATCTGTCTGTCATAAGGCAGTATTGTCTCGCCAACACACACTGCATCTGTCTGTCATAAGGCAGTATTGTCTCGCCAACACACACTGCATCTGTCTGTCATAAGGCAGTATTGTCTCGCCAACACACACTGCATCTGTCTGTCATAAGGCAGTATTGTCTCGCCAACACACACTCCATCTGTCTGTCGTAAGGCAGTACCGTCTCGCCAACACACACTCCATCTGTCTGTCATAATTCAGTGTTGTCTCGCCAACACACACTTCATCTGTCTGTCATAAGGCAGTGCTGTCGATGTCAATTTTATCTGTCATAAGGCAGGGCTGTCGATGCCAGTTTCATCTGTCATAACGCAGTTCTGTTGGTGTCAGTTTCATCAGTCTGTCATAAGGCAGCAGTTGTGTAAAGATGGAAGATCATGTGATCGCACAGATATGAAGGCAATCTGATTCCGTCCTACTTACTGTTGTGTGTTATTGTACAATTTGATTGGGTCCTACTTACTGTAGTGTGTTACTGTACAGCTTGATTCCTTCCTACTTACTGCTGTGTGTTATTGTACAATTTGATTGTGTCAAACTTGCTGCTGTGTTATTGTACAATTTGATCATGTTATTTTTATTATGATCTGTTATTGCACTATTTAATTGTCCTACTTACTGCCGTGTGTTATTGTACAATCTGTTTCCATCCTACTTACTGCTGTGTTATTGTAGAATTTGATTCAGTCTTATTTACTGCTGTGTGTTATTGTACAATTAGGTTCTGTCTTACTTCTTACACCTGAGACCAGGGTGACTGTAAAAACCTACAATGACTGCTATGTCGCGCGCATAAGGCTGGGATGGGAGGAGAGCACGGTCGAAAACGTGCCGTGCGGATAAGGCGGGGCTATGAGAAGCGCACAGTCCAAAACGTTGTTCAGCAGGAAAACAGCAGACAGCGAGTGTCGGAAGCCTCAGAAAAAATCACGTGATTTAAGTCACAAAGTCAGCGGGAAGCGATTTGCTCTGAAAAGGACGTCATGACGACAATGGTTTCAACTTGGAGAGTGGGGATAGCTTAGCGGTAGAGCGCCGGACTCGTGATCGAAAGGTCGCGGGTTCGAGTCCTCGTATGAGCGATAGGAGAAATTTCTTCTCCGGGGTCAGCTTACTGTGCTGACTCTTATTTCGGTATTCGTTTAACCAGCGTGTGACGGCAGTAATACGTAAAAGGTCCCTGTCACTCTGCCAAAACTTACAGCTAAAGACACATGCACCCTACGTCTGTGGCTTTGCGTGAAATTACACTGTAAACCGATGCATGGTTGTATGATGTACACAGAACTTGCACCGAAACGGCAGCAATTTCACGCGGCACCAGCCATGTAATAACCAAAACAGCGCTCTAAGTACACTTCGATGGATATTCCAAGACGAGATATAAAAGGCTACATTCATTCACATCCAAAACAGAGTTCAGGAGCTGTGTGAAAGTCGAGGTGGTCGTCCTGGGCTTTCCGTCCTAATGAGCCTAAAGCCCGTTCTTAATTGGGCGAATGTTTCTTCGCGAACCTAGTTGGAAGTATTTGGCGAAGCTAGTTGGTTCTTAATTGGGCCAACTATTCTTCGCGAACCTAGTTGGAAGTATTCGTCGAAGCTATATTCGGGGTCCAAAAAGCTTCGCTCAACATGTTCTGGGAACATTCGCCCTATTCGACGATCATTGCCTCTGATTGGCTGAGAGCAGAGCTCTCCTGTGGATGAAGAAAAAACTAAAATAAAAATGGATGACTGTGTCGCTAGGTTCTTCACTCGCTTCGGAGGGAATTTGTTTATTTGTTGACTTGTGGAGGCGCAGCCTTGTCTCGGAGATCCAAAATAGTAGTTAGTTGAATTACCCTGTGAGGGATGATTAAAGCATACTGACTTGACGACTTCAGCCTACATTTTCGATCATGCTGTTTGCTGCGCGTTTGCCGCAAGTTCGGGCCGAAGCTTGCATCTCATTACAAGCCAGTTGAGAATGAAGTGAAGTATGGACTGTCCGAACCATATTCGGCGAACTAAAAGTTCAGTTAAGAAACGAATCATAGTTCGTCGTAGTGTCCGAAGTATGTTCGGGCGAACAAACATTCGTCCAGTTAAGAACGGGCTTTACGGTTTCTGTGGACGTAAAGCAACACTGAACCATGCTTCGGCGTTGGTCACAGTTTGTCCCTAATATGTCAACCGACACCCGAGGACATGAAGCTCTACATCATCATCACATCGAGAACAGAGCTCAGGAGCTGTGTGAAAGTGGAGGTGGTCGTCCTGGGCTCCCGTCACTAATACGCCTACGGTTTCTGTGGACGTAAAGCAACACTCAGCCAACATCCAGAATCACCTACGATAGGAGCGCAGTGAATTTGCTCGAGAATAGCGTTATACAAAAAGCAGTCAGCAACATCGATCAGCAATTTAATTTGAGTTTGTCCGTTTTTTTTCAAACGGGTGTGAGCATAGTGATAGTAACAAACAACACCGAAAATATCATGCCCAGCTGACTGAAGATCTTAGAAAACAAGATCGACATGTGCGTGGATTTCTGTGTGATAGTACATGCTGCTCTTCTCGCGTCCTCATTCACCCTTCCTGACACACACACACACACACACACACACACACACACACACACACACACACACACACACACACACACACACACACACACACACACACACACACACAGACAGAGAGACAGACAGACAGACGTATTCACAAACTCACACACATGAATACACAGAAACACACACACACACACACACACACACACACACACACACACACACACACACACACACACACACACACACACACACACACGAACACACACACGCGCGCGCACACACATACAACACACACGAACACACACACACACACACACACACACACACACACACACACACACACACACACACACACACTCGCCCCCACAATCGTCTTCCTCCGCACTGTATCGTGGAGCCCACCTTGTATTTAACTGGCAAAAAAGCCGCTCCAAAACACGGCTTTCATAAAGCTCTGTCTTTTTGTTTTGTTTTTTCCTTTTGTACCCTCACAAGGAAACACTGCATGTGTGAAATGCGCTGTCCAGTAGTTACATAATCTCAGCGTCAGCCAAGAGTCCGCCTGAGTGAAAAGCCGGAAGGCTCCGAGGTGTGCTCTGGATAGATAAGGAAGGAAGCAGGGACAAACAACATGGCCCCTCTTAAAACAACAAACATTTACACCCAAGTCAGTTTCCCCACGGATCACGCCCGTTCCGCTAGCCTAACTTGTCGGCAGTTCTGGCAAGGCTATCAAGGGCAGTCAGCCTGCCGTATTGCTTTTTCATGTTTTGCGCGATGTTGGAAAAAATCGGAACAAAGTCGGTTAACAACCCTAACGTGTGTGAGCCTTGGCACAGTGGCAGCGATTTCTGGTGGTGGTGGTGGTGGTGTGTGTGTGTGTGTGTGTGTTTGCGTTAAGGGATGCGGGTCTGAGTATGTGCGCACTCGTGCGTATGCGTTCCTTTCCTTTCAGTGGCTGGTGTGATTAGTTTATCCGTTGTAAGCAAACACGGACAGACAGAGATAGCTGTAGACACACTGAGAGAGAGACAGACAGACAGACAGACAGAGAGTGAGAGAGAGAGAGAGAGAGAGAGAGAGAGAGAGAGAGAGAGAGAGAGAGAGAGAGAGAGAGAGAGAGAGAGAGAGAGAGAGAGAGAGAGAGAGAGAGAATTCATAATCATGTTCTGGCCAACGTTTTATGGATGAACTCTCATTACTGACATCCAGAACAGACGGGAAGATCGAGAACCACCAGTGCTTGCGTCAGCTGCCTGGTTTTTGTTTGTTTTGTTACTAAGCCAGTCATTGCTGATATATCTTCCAGTAATGTTTCAGATTGTTTAAGGTGTGTGGGCGAAGGGTGAAACAGGAAACTGGCTTTACACAACGGGGCATTATTCTGGAATAATATGGAATGACGACAGCGCAGTACTGCTTCCCACGAGAATTCACAGGAAATGTAGGCAGCAAGGGAAGCTGTGGGCGTCCAACGAGGACTGGAGGTGAACAGAACACTGCACTAACAGACTAGAACTGTACGACTTGTGGAACAGCAGCCACCATCTCTCTAGCGCTTCGCTGTCAATGCAAACAGTCGGCGCTAGCGCTGCCGTGGCTGGCGAAAGGAAGGTAGTCATCGCGGACAACGTCTGCTGTGGAAGGTGCTGTGCCTCATCATGCCTCATGGGCGTTACACATCATGCCTCAGGTGCATTACATATCATGCCTCAAGGGCGTTACACATCATGTTTCAGGCAGTACATATCATGCCTCAAGGGCGTTACACATCGTGCCTCAGGGGCGTTACACACCATGCCTCAAGGGCGTTACACACCATGCCTCAGGGGCGTTACACATCATGCCTCAGGGGCGTTACACATCATGCCCGGCTCAGGGGCGTTACACATCATGCCTCAGGGGCGTTACACATCATGCCTCAGGGACGTTACATAGAACGTCGCTCGGTAAGCTCGCCTACCGACTTCAGTCCTGCCGCTCTGTACTCCGCCTTCATAACGCTGACGCAGTTTTTCAACAGCCACAGGTATGCAGCAGTATGACTGTGGGCGGGTCATAAGCCCGTTCTTAACTGGGCCAATGTTTGTTCGCCGAACATACTTCGGACACTTCAACGAACTATGATTCGTTTCTTAATTGAACTTTTAGTTCGCCGAACATGGATCGGACAGTTCGTCGAACTTTACTTCGTTCTCAACTGGCTTGTAATGAGATGCACGCTTCGGCCCGAACTTGCGGCAGACAGCATGATCGAAAATGTAGGCTAAACTGTCAAATCAAGTCAATATACTTCAATCATCCCTCACAGGGTAATTCAACTAACTACTATCTCATTCTGGGTCCCCGAGACAAGGCTACGCCTCCCACACGTCAACAAATAAACAAATTCCCTCCGGATCGAGTGAAGAACCTAGCGACACCGTCATCTATTTTTATTTTTGTTTACGCCTCAACTACAACCCCAGCTTGTGAACTAGTCCGCTGACTCCTGCTCCCTACACCCCAAATACAAAGAACAGCTTCATCCCCCCCCCCCCATAACACCACCACCATCACCACCCAAAACACCACCATCACCACCCAAAACACCACCACCATCACCACCCAAAACACCACCACCATCACCACCCAAAACACCACCACCATCACCACCCAAAACACCACCACCATCACCACCCAAAACAACATCACCATCACCACCCAAAACACCACCACCATCACCACCCAAAACACCACCACCATCACCACCCAAAACAACACCATCACCACCCAAAACACCACCACCATCACCACCCAAAACACCACCACCATCACCACCCAAAACAACACCATCACCACCCAAAACACCACAACCATCACCACCCAAAACACCACCACCACCCAAAACAACAACACCATCACCACCCAAAACAACACCACCATCACCACCCAAAACACCACCACCACCCAAAACAACACCACCATCACCACCCAAAACACCACCACCATCACCACCAAAAACACCACCAACCATTCTCCCCTCCCTTGTCCCCCAGAGAGTCACACTATCAGGACCACCACCACCACCAAAAATACCACGAACCAACCCTCCTCCAACCACCAGCAGTAAACCAGCAACCGACGTCCCCTTCATTGCGCCAGACAAGCAAAGTGCTGTAGCTGCAACGCTGGTGAGTGAGTGCGTCAAGTCTGCCCGACTTTTCCCGCATTGACAGACCCCCCACCCCCTTTTTACACTCGCTGATCTGCCATTGAATAATTCATCGTCGCTCACACGAGCGGAAAACGTCAGCACTTCCAACGACAAAACTTCCGCACTGTGAAAACCCAGTCAGTCAATAGACGTGAGGACGCTTCGTGCTTTGTTTTGTACGCAACAATTCCAGATAGCTCTAAGTGCAGGGCTCGTCAAAGATGGGGGGTGGGGGGGGGGGGGGGGGGATCAAACCTGAAGCAAGTTAGATTTTTTCGCATGCAGACGACGCTAAAACTTTCAACTGAATTACACTTTTTTCGACTCGTTTCTTTTTTCTTCTAAACATTCAGTCCTGTTTTTCTTTCTCCTCTTTTTGAGCTCGCTGTCCGTTTACGTTTTCTAACCTGATTCTGTGAAATGAAACTCTTGGAATTTGATGTTACGACTGTACAGGTTGGTGCCAGCAACAGGATCTGTTACGCGTGTGATCAAAACACATTTAAACATTATGTTAAAACATAACATTAAGATGGACATGCAGACGTCGAAACAGAATACATCCACCAGAGCTGAATACAACTACCAGAACTGACTACAATCACCAGACTGAAATACACCTACCAGAACAAGACCTTCGTCTGTCAGTATGGTAGACAGCGTTCACTTCATAAGGAAATATGGAGAG
>OY757555.1:13524639-13602139 GCA_963584105.1 Alviniconcha strummeri
GTGAGGTCATCGTGAACAAAGGATAAGGGCCTGCGGTGGCTGTGATCTCGCTGGCACCAAGGGTTTGTGGTGACTGACGTTGCTGACGAAGGGCGTGTGGTTATTGTCACCTTGCTAACACCAAGAACTGTGGTGACCGACGTTATTGACACCAAGGTCGTGTGGTGATTGACTTTGCCGACACCAAGGTCTTGTGGTGACTGTGAAATTGCTGACCACGGGCGAGGGGTGAATGTGATCTTGCTGAGCAAAGCGATGGGTGACTGTGACCTTGCTGACCAAAGGCGATGGGTGACTGTGACCTTGTTGACAAAGGGCGAGAGATGACTTTGACCCTGCTGACCAAGGGCGAGGGGTGACTGTGACCCTGCTGAGCAAGGGCGATGGGTGACAGTGTCCTTGCTGACCAAGGGCGAGGGGTGACTGTGACCTTGTTGACAAAGGGCGAGAGGTGACTGTGACCTTGCTGACCAAGGGCGAAGGGATGACAGCGGGTCTCCTTGCTGACGGCCTGACTTCAGAGGACATTTGTAAGTGACACTAACAGATTCTTAGCGGACGACCAGTGTTGATCTATCGATCTGTCTCTAATAAACAGCCGTCCACATTCCCCCCCACCCCCCACCCCCGCACCCCGCCTCTCGAAACCAGCAGACTCCGGGTCCAGTTGATTGCTTTCACGTAAATAACGAGGAAATGAGTGTCCTTGGTGGTTCCCAGTATGACTATCATTGTCTTGTTCCACATTAGGCCCCGCTGTAGCAGGTTTGTCTCAGGCATTGCTCTGAGGGGATCAGTGCTCAGTGTCCAGTCAGTAATGCCGAGCGCCACACTGTGACACAGCAAGCAGTGACACAGCAGGCAGTGACACAACAGACAATGACACAACAGGACGTGATACAGCAGGAAGTGATCAGGAAGTGATACAGCAGGCAGTGAAACAGCAGGCAGGTAAACAGCAGTAAGTGATACAGCAGGTAGTGAGACAGCAGGAAGTAGTCAGGAAGTGATACAGCAGGTAGTGAGACAGCAGGAAGTAGTCAGGAAGTGATACAGCAGGCAGTGAAACAGCAGGCAGGTAAACAGCAGTAAGTGATACAGCAGGTAGTGAGACAGCACGAAGTAGTCAGGAAGTGATACAGCAGGTAGTGAGACAGCAGGAAGTAGTCAGGAAGTGATACAGCAGGCAGTGAAACAGCAGGCAGGTAAACAGCAGTAAGTGATACAGCAGGTAGTGAGACAGCACGAAGTAGTCAGGAAGTGATACAGCAGGTAGTGAGACAGCACGAAGTAGTCAGGAAGTGATACAGCAGGCAGTGAAACAGCAGGCAGGTATACAGCAGGAAGTGATACAACAGGCAGTGATATAGCAGGAAGTGATACAATAGGCAGTGATACAGCAAGAACAGGTGGCATTGTTCCACACCCTTTGCACCCTTAGCCTTCACGACTGACAAGCCTTTCGTGCATCTCGGGGCTGTCGATTCCACACGTCTGTAGGTCCGAGTTGTGTGCACCTCAGGGCTGTTGATTCCACGTGTCTGTGGGTCAGCGTTGTGTGCACCTCAGGGAGAGTTGTGTGTGTGTGTGTGTGTGTGTGTGTGTGTGTGTGTGTGTGTGTGTGTGTGTGTGTGTGTGTGTGTGTGTTAGCCTGTTAGCCATTTTTGCCATGAAAAGTTCAGATGTCATACGAACACGGATCAACGGCTTAACAGACCGTTAGAAACACTAAGTTCTCACGTTCTTAAATTTAGGCGTAAGACGGTTTCGGGACAACTTAAAAAGCAGCCTCCCCACTCCCACCACCTGAAGAAAAACAGTCTCTCACCGAAACGCAGAATATGGGGATTAGACGGGGAAGTGTGCAACGTCACTGTTGTCTGTGGACAGGTATGCGCGGAACGGAGACACTGAGGTATGCGAGTGTGGAACGCAAAATGTCGGGGAGCATGAACTGCGAGCGCAGAACGAGGTGACGTCAGTAGTTTAACACGTGATCCGACAGGCTTGGGGACCACGGGCTCTGTCTCTGGTGCAAGTAAATAGCTGACGCGGAACATCTCAGAAGACTTTATACATAGTTCAGGAGCTGTGTGAGAGTCGAGGTGGACGTCCTGGGCTGTCCGTCCTAACGAGCCTTCTGGTTTCCGTGGACGTAAAGATTTATTGAACCGTGCTTCGGCATTGGTCAGAACTTGTCCCTAATATGTCAACTGACATCTGAGGACATTAAGCATCAACTCATCATCATCATCGTTTCTGAAACCCTTGTTGATGTACTACTGTTTGGAAAATGAAACGACAACGCTGGGCTACTATCGCCGTCTATTCGGTTAGACAGTCAACGTCATCGCTGTTAGCAGACGACAGCACTGGGCATGCGCATTGGACAGCAAGCAAATGGTACTCCCTCTGTGAATACGCGTGACCTCTGGATCAGCACCGTACGTCGTATGCCTAGACCCGGCTGCAACGTTAAGTTACCGTGAAGTTAGTTGTTGTTTAACCAACGACACGGAACTGAGAAGAGTAAATCCTCATTGGGTAAAGTGATTGGCGTTGCGCTAAAAGTGAGATTTAATTTGATTATTTAAAATTAGTGAATACTATGAGTATGAATTCTTGAGAAAAAACTTTCATTCTGGAGGAAACATAATAGCTGTTAATAGTAGAACCATGTTTTTGCTTCCAGTGCTCACAGAGCTGAGCAGCAGCGACCAAGTGTTTGAGTGACTGAGAATGACAATTAACTGGACTTTAACACAGGGCTTATGATTAGCTTTACTTGTTTTTAACACACGGCTTATGATTTTCTTTACTTGTATTTAACGCAGGGTTTATGATTTGTTTTACTTGTATTTACCACAAGGCTTATGATTTGCTTTACTTGTATTTAACACAAGGCTTATGATTTGTTTTACTTGTATTTAACGGCTTATGATTCGTTTTACTTGTAACTGCGTACTGGAGATGGTTGAATTGGAGCCGGCGCCTACAAAGCGTGGAGTGTCAGTGTACATAATTATAGAGATGAACTTGAAGCTGGGCATTCTGCAGCAGAAGATGACGAAAGCGCGTCTCATTGAGCCAGGGACATGGACAGATAGTCGCCGGAACTGATCACGTCGATGCAGGGACAAGGGCAGGATGTGGCCGGTGCAGAAATGGGGATGTTGCAGGGACAAGGCCAGGATGTGGCCGATGCAGGACATGGGGTATTGCAGGAAATGGGGATGTTGCAGGGACAAGAACAGGATGTGGCCGGTGCAGGACATGGGGTGTTGCAGGGACAAGGGCAGGATGTGAGGCCGGTACAGGACATGGGGTGTTGCAGGACATGAGGTGTTGCAGGGACAGGGGCAGGATGTGAGACCGGTGCAGGACATGGGGTGTTGCAGGACATGAGGTGTTGCAGGGACAAGGGCAGGATGTGAGGCCGGTGCAGGACATGGGGTGTTGCAGGACATGAGGTGTTGCAGGGACAAGGACAGGATGTGGCCGGTGCAGGAAATGGAATGTTGCAGGACATGAGGTGTTGCAGGGACAGGGGCAGGATGTGAGACCGGTGCAGGACATGGGGTGTTGCAGGACATGAGGTGTTGCAGGGACAGGGGCAGGATGTGAGACCGGTGCAGGACATGGGGTGTTGCAGGACATGAGGTGTTGCAGGGACAGGGGCAGGATGTGAGACCGGTGCAGGACATGGGGTGTTGCAGGACATGAGGTGTTGCAGGGACAGGGGCAGGATGTGAGACCGGTGCAGGACATGGGGTGTTGCAGGACATGAGGTGTTGCAGGGACAGGGGCAGGATGTGAGACCGGTGCAGGACATGGGGTGTTGCAGGACATGGGGATGTTGCAGGGACAAGGACAGGATGTGGCCGGTGCAGGAAATGGAGTGTTGCGGGACATGGGGATGCTGCATGACATGGGGTGCTGCAGGACATGGGGTGTCGCAGGACATGGGATGTTGCAGGGACAAGGGCAGGATGTGGCCGCAACTGGACATGGGGGTGTTGCAGACCAGCTTGCCGTGGTCGGTTATCATTTCCACGGCGAGAACTGCTCACTGGTGGCGTGAGCACTTTTGATGTGAGCACTGGTGATGCAAGATTATAGTGTCCTGTCCCGTCAACGTGTCACGAGGAGAAAGCTCCGCCCACTTACGTAAGGTCCGACAAAAGTGTGGTGACGTCCACGTGTCTAAAAGGTTTGGCGGCTGAGATGTCGGAGTTTTATTTATCCTACCAGCTATCGCGTCGGCAAGGACACAGCGCAGTTTTCTGTGCCGTGGTTAGACGACAAACGTCACAGCTACTTACTGTTACGACCGCGTACACTGATCGAGGGGCCACACCTGTTGACGGTTCGATGCCATTTATTACGTGCCCAGTGCGCATGCCCAGAACTGCCGTCTACTCAATGCCGTTGACTAGGTAGGCGAGTAAAGGCCGATAACCAGTCAGCAAGTCCCGTTATCGTAACGATTTCCCAACAGAATTACGGCAACAAGGTAGTTTCCCAACAGATTTCGATATTTAAAGATTTTTCAGTTGTTGTTGTCCCTGTTGCTGTGGAAAACTGATAAAGTGACAGCCATCGTCGGGATCGATTCTAACAAGAAGACAGCTGAGTTGCTTCTACCCCGGCATTGCAAACCCTGTTGAGTTTTGCCGTTAATTCAGTCAATTCTGCCCCGGCCTTGCCGTTGATTCAGTCAATTCTGCCCCGGCATTGCAAACCTTGGTGAGTTTTGCCGTTGATTCAGTCGATTCTGCACCGGCCTTGCCAACCCTGGTGAATTTTGCCGTTGCTTCAGTCAATTTTGCCCCGGCCTTGCCACCACTAGTGAGTTTTGCCGTTGATTCAGTCAATTCTGCCCCGGCCTTGCCACCCCTGGTGAGTTTTGCCGTTGATTCAGTCAATTCTGCCCCGGCCTTGCCACCCCTGGTGAGTTTTGCCGTTGATTCAGTCAATTCTGTCCCGGCATTGCAAACCCTGGTGAGTTTTGCCGTTGATTCAGTCAATCGATCTCGGTTGAACAAAGTGTAGCTATCGCTTACTATTCGTCGCATCAGTTAACAAACGTGAATCTCTTGGGTCCCCGCGAGGTGGTCTACCGAGCCACGTAACTCGTTCAGCGGTGACAGGGAGCTAATGTTTCTGAGTTGTCTAAGGTGGAAAGTGTGGTGTGTTCTGTCCGCGCGCAAGTTGCTAGTCTGGATCACCTGGACAACCGTTAGTCATGTTACAGCAGTGGACAGCCTGCCAGTGTTGCTAACATCCAGTGATGAGGTGTGTATGCAAAGTCTGCAGTAATGTACATAGTCATCGTCGTTCGTTCGCCGTAGCTCCGACAGGGCAATAATAATACTGCCAACGCTGCCGTTTCTTCGTCGCTAGTATCTGCCACTGAATGGCGAGAGTTATTTACCCACAATCGCCTTTCCGTAAATCAGTGCACGAACGTGTGGCATAGCATATTGCGTGACATCTGTTTGGTGACGTGCAGGATCAGGTAGTCGTATGGCCGCGTGATCAGAAGTGGATCACAGCTTTAAGAAGGCACATTGTGTGTGTGTGTGTGTGTGTGTGTGTGTGTGTGTGTGTGTGTGTGTGTGTGTGTGTGTGTGTGTGTGTGTGTGTGTGTGTGTCTGTGTGTAAAAGGCACTGCAACATCTGGTTAATCGCTAAAGCTAACACACCACTGCCGACTTACTAGTCCTTCTACTGAAAATTGCTAACAATTTTATTTCTCACAGCAAATGCTTAACATCTTTGGGACCTTCGTCATTAGTTAGAAGTCACAAGTCGGATCATTCATAATATTTTTCTGATTTTAAATAATAAACGTTACATTAGGCGTGCACCAGCGCTTGCGTGCGTGTGTGAGTGCCCCCCCCCCCCACCCCATCTCTAGCCAAAATTCTGGTATCTTCAAGGTCAAGGTCACAGTGTGGGCGCATATAATCAAATTATTATCGTTTCTACTATGTCTTCAGCACTGGTGATCCCTTTTCAGCCAAACTTTGTTTGATGGTACATCATCATAAGCCAGAGTGCCTTGTGAACAGACTAGACCGCTGTGTTCAAAATGAAATGTCCTAACATCTGGACGAAAAGATAACACGCTTCCATTCACACCACTGCGGATCATTCGGACAGAGAGAGGGACCAGCTTCAGAACCTGCCGGCTGGATTTCATACCTACACTGGGTGTGATTCGACCCACACTGGGTGTGATTCGACCTCCTCCTTGGAACCTTACTGGAATGATGTTCAGCAGTACTACGGTTTGCTGAAATCACCGAGAAAAGGTGATCTGCTCGAGATGCAGAAATCTTTTATTTGTAAAATACAGTATGCAAACGTGAGACATTGCCAACATGGCTCGTTCAGTCATGAGTCGCAGAGCCTATATGTTGTCCTGTCATCGACATGACGGCTGTGACTGTGTCCTATCATCGACATGACGGCTGTGACTGTGTCCCGTCATTGACATGACGGTTGTCACTACGTCCCGTCATCGACATAACGGCTGTGACTGTGTCCCACCATCGACATGACGGCTGAGACTGTGTCCCGTCATCGACATGACGACTGTCACTACGTCCCGTTATCGACGTGACGGCTGTCACTGTTTTCGACATCAGCATGACATCTGCACAGGTGTCGCATCATCGCTGCCCTGTTAGACCACGCAGCAACTAGTAACCCTCCAAAAGCAACCAGAGAGTACACATATACGCACGCACATACTCTCTCTCTCTCTCTCTCTCTCACACACACACGCACGCACATACACACATACATACACACACGCACACACACACACGCACACACACACGCACACACACACACGCACACACACGCACGCACACACACACACACACACACACACGCACACACACACACGCACACACACGCACACACACACACACACACACACACACACACACACACACACACACACACACACACACACACGCACACGACGATGCCAACACCCTTACCCTCCAAAAGCCACTTGCGTTTCTCCTTCTTCGGCAGGCATATAGAGGTGATTTCCATTCATCTGCATGTCAGTAGGCATGGCATGGGTTTGAACCCCACACCCTGTCGGCACAGACACAGCGCACCACCGCTGTCACTTTGGAGCGGACGCATTCACGCCACGTTCTCTGGTGGCAGTGCTGCACTCGATACTTAACCGCTCATACACTCTTTCATAGCCTCGATCGACGCCGGGGATTTAGAGTGCGTCGTCAGCCCACCACTCGACAGTCACTCACAAGAAAATCCAGACGGTCCAGTCCTATCCTAACACAAATGGGTCAATTATTCTGTCGCGTTCACCACGATCTCAGAATGTCGGCAGAAAGCAAGGCACAGTCAGAGTGCGCGGTGAGCTCGATTCGCTGACAGTGGCTGCAGTGAAAGCAGCGCGTGCAGGTCACCGAGTCTGTCACTGAGATGAATAGTACAGCGCGTGCAGGTCACCGAGTCTGTCACTGAGATGAATAGTACAGCGCGTGCAGGTCACTGAGTCTGTGTCACTGAGATGAATAGTATGAATAGTATGAATAGTACAGCGCGTGCAGGTCACTGAGTCTGTGTCACTGAGATGAATAGTACAGTACGTGCAGGTCACCGAGTCTGTGTCACTGAGATGAGGAGTACAGTGCGTGCTGGTCACCGAATCTGTAACACCGAGATGGATAGCACAGCGCGTGCAGGTCACTGAGTCCGTGTCATTGAGATGAATAGTACAACCAGTCTTCTAGCCGTCCGTCACTGGAAACTGAAGAGCTCCAAGACTTGTTTTTCAAACTGTTATCTCCAAAGAGACGAGATCTGGGTTTCCGGTGGCGCCCTGTCACTGGGTTGTTCACCACAGCCACGACAACGTGTCCCGGCGCCTCCGTCAGCTCCCTGACGACGCGCAGCAGCTTCTGGTCCTCACTCCAGCTGACGTTGTGTCCGTTGTCACGGCACCAGGTGTCCGGGGGCCAGTTCCTTAAGAAGAGACCTTCTGCTCCACTGTTCTTCTCCACCGAGACTGATCCAGGCTGTAGCAGCTAACCGAGACTGCTCCACCGGGGTTGATGCTGAAAGTGGTGGCTAACTAAGACTCCCTTCTACCGAGACTGCCTTCTACCCACTCTGGTATTGAGGCTGGCGGTTTGCCAAGACTGCTCTCTACCCACTCTGGTATTGAGGCTGGCGGTTTGCCAAGACTGCTCTCAATGAGGGCCGGTGCTGAGGGTGGCGGCAAGCCAACACTCTCCTCGAAGTGCTGTACGGTTCCACCAAGCCGCAGATTCGGCTGTGGCTGAAAAAGAAAGGGAACATGTCAGTAAAGGCAAAACATCAGGACCCCTCCGACGAGAGGCAAAACCACGTCGACAACACTGTGAATGAAAATCAATCGATGAAGCCAATTACACGGCGTAACAGCGGCAGCAGCAAGGAGAAGGCAGGCCGACTTCACGTTGACTTTGCTGATACAGCAGACCCAGTTCTGTCGACGTGTACCTGGTCCTCGCCGCTCTGCGCTGTCACCACACTGGGGGCACTGGGCCGGAGGCGGTAGTGATCACTTTGTAGAGTAACGGCTGGCTGTGCGCGTGCGTGCGTGCATGTGGTGTGTGTGTGTGTGTGTGTGTGTGTGTGTGTGTGTGTGTGTGTGTGTGTGTGTGTGTGTGTGTGTGCGTGTGTGTGTGTGTGCGTGCGTGCGCATATGCGATTGTGAGTGCATCTGTGTGTGTGTGGCATACGGCCAGGCAAGCACACAGACAGGCAGTAAGACGGGAAGGCAGGCAGGAAAACAGGCCGACAGACTGGCAGCTAGGCAAACATGTAGATAAGTAGGCAAAGGGAAGTCAGACAGACAGGCAGAAAGTAGTTATGCAGGCAGGCTGGCAAACAGACAGGCAGAAAGTAGTTACGCAGACAGGCTTGCAAACAGACAGGCAGAAAGTAGTTATGCAGGATGGCTGGCAAACAGACAGGCAGGAAGGTAGTGATGCAGGCAGGCGGCTACTTAGACAGGCTGGCAAACGGACAAGCAGGCAGAGTTCAGGAGCTGTGTGAAAGTCGAGGTGGCCGTCCTGGGCTTTCCGTATTAACGAGCTTTATGGTTTCCGTGGACGTAAAGCAATATTGAACCATGCTCAGGCATTGGTCTCAGCTTTTCCCTAATAATATTAGGGACAAGGTGATATTAGGGACATAATATGTCAACCGACATCCGACGACATTAAGAAACAGCGGAAGAAGAAAAGCAGGAAGGTAGGTAAGCAGATAGGCAGGTAGGCATGTGGACCGGCAGGTATGTGGGTAGATAGATGGATACGTGGGCAGGCAGGTACGCACACAGCCAGGTTGTTGTTTTTTCATGTCAGAAAGTACTGTACTCGTGCATGTTTTGTGTGCTGACTTCAGTCAGGGTGGCAGTCAGGAACGGGTGGCTTGGTTCGTTTCATCAATCGATTTCTTTCCCTGTGTCAACGCTTCGCGCGACCAACAGCACAGAAATCAGTGACACCGCACACAGAGAAATCAGTGACACCGCACACACACACACACACACACACACACACACACACACACACACACACACACACACACACACACACACACACACACACACATCAGTGACACCGCACACTAACACACACATCAGTGACATCGCACACTCACAGAAATCAGTGACACCGCACACACACAGAAATCAGTGACACCGTACACACAGAGAAATCAATGACACCGCACACACACAGAAATCAGTGACACCGCACACACACAGAAATCAGTGACACCGCACATTCACACACACATCAACGACACCGCACACTCACACAAATCAGTGACACCGCACACACAGAGAAATCAGTGACACCGTACATACACAGAAATCCGTGACACCGCACACACAGAGAAATCAGTGACACCGCACACACACAGAAATCCGTGACACCGCACACGCACACAGAAATCAGTGACACCGCACATTCACAGAAATCAGTGACACCGCACACACAGAGAAATCAGTGACACCGCACACACACAGAAATCAGTGACACCACACACACAGAAAAATTCAGTGACACCGCACACACAGAGAAATCAGTGACACTACACATACACAAATCCGTGACACTGCACACAGAAATCAGTGACACCGCACACGCACAGAAATTAGTGACACTGCACATACAGAAATCAGTGACACCGCACACAGAAATCAGTAACACCGCACACAGAGAAAGAAATACGTGACACCGCTCACGCAGAAATCAGTGACACTGCACACACAGAAATCAGACACCGCACACAGAGAAACCACTTCTCTAACAACGGTTTCAGGCTTCACGGTTAAATATGTCATCATTCTCCCAGCACATTGAGTCAATTCACGTTTCAGTGTTAAATAGGTCACCACTTACTCAACACACTGAGTCAGTTCACGCTTCACTGTTAAATAGGTCATCATTTCTCCAACACATTCAGTAAATTATTGCTTCACCATTAAATGCGTCATCACTTCTTCAACACACTCTCATGGCTGCCCATCTTAATTCAGGCTTCACGGTTAAATACGTCATCATTTCTCTAACACCGCCTGCCCATCTTAACCCCTTCACTGCCCCAGCCTGTAATGTTTCTGGGCTGAAAGATGCACGGACGCGCCGGCACACAGTATATTTTCCGCTCCTATAACAGCTACTTTCAATGCCGTGTTTCAATGAAAATCCTTTCACGTGACACTGCGAAAAATGAGACAGAAACAGTTCAGGGTTTCAAATTTTTCACTTTCATTGGTCGTTTTCAAGTGGCATCGCGGCAGTGAAGCGGCTAATTCAGGCTTCACGGTTAAGCACGTCATCACTTCTCCAACACACTCTCATGGCTGCCCATCTTAATGCAGGCTTCACGGTTAAATACGTCATCGCCTTTCCAACACACTCTCGTGGCTGCCCATCTTAATGCAGGAGTCATTCTGGTGGTGACAGTGTAGTGTTGGCATGGTTTTCCCTTCCCCTGCCTCCTGGGATCTCGGTCCCCGCTAGGACCTCTTCGGAGACAACTCGGCGTTAAACACGTTTAACCAAACCAACCAACACACTGAGTCGATTCTAATATCACGGTTAAATAGGTCATAACTTCTCCAGCACAATGAGTCAATTCATGCATCACGGTTAAATCGGTCATAACCTCTCCAGCACATTGAGTCAATTCATGCATCACGGTTAAATAGGTCATAACCTCTCCAGCACATTGAGTCAATTCATGCATCACGGTTAAACAGCTTATCATTTATCTCTGTCTGTTTCACCATGAGACCACCATGTTCAGCTGACGCTGATGGTGTTCAGCTGACGTTGATGGTGTTCAGCTGAAACACACACACACACACACACACACACACACACACACACACACACACACACACACACACACACACCCCCTAATATGTCAGCCCGACATCCGAGGACATTAAGCCCCACATCATCATCAGCCATGGTCACCGCTTTGTGTAGCAGCTGAAACATGGGGCTAGGAAGAACACGACCACATCCAACTTCTACCGTGCAGCAGCTGAAACATGGGGCTAGGAAGAACACGACCACATCCAACTTGCACCATGGTCTGTTTTGCCTGTCACACGGTTTGCGCATGTTCTGAACAAACACCGGCTTAACGATGCAGTTTCTGGAAAATAGAGTCGGCATCACCTGCGCTTAACAGCAGTTATAAGATGCATACAACAGCAGTTACACGGCACATAAACAGCCGCAAACTGTGGGGGCTCTGACAGCCTGAACATCTGGGTCTTCAGTGTGTACGTCTAGACTTCGGCAGGTCCCGCGCTGTTCCACTTGCCCCCCATCCAATCTCCCCCCCCCCTTCCAAGCCCCCTCCCCCTCCAATCCCCCACCCGCTCCAATCCCCCTCCAAGCCCGTCCCCCTCCAATCCCCCCCCCTCCAATCCCCCCACCCCCTCCAATCCCCCCACCCCTCCAATCCCCCCACCCCTCCAATCCCCCTCCCCCTCCAAGCCTCCTCCCCCTCCAAGCCCCCTCCCCCTCCCTCTCCCCTCCGCCCAGGTGAAAGGGGCTGGTTGGGCTTACTTTAGTCAAATGTGTCAGTGTCAGTATTAAGGTCGGTTTCTCCGGGCAAATCAACCTTTAAATCTGATATCAATGTACAACATAACTGTTTGCGTGGCGCTTTCCTACACCAACCTAAACACCCCACCTCGTTTTCAATTTCCGTCGTCCCTGTCTTCTCAGATCCCCAACGGCCAGGTGAAGGTAAGCGCCCATTTACAAACTCCGTATTTCGTGCCGCTTTCACTGTGCCATTTTCCACGCTAAATTTGTTGCGCATAAAAAGCGAAGGCTTGTCCCGGCAGCCGCCTACAATACTGAAAAGCACAGACCGCTCGCGTTGTTCACCAGCAAAACACCCGTCTTCCACAGTCAGCCAGCCCAGCGTTGCCCTTAGCACTTCTCACACACAAACAGAGATGACTATAAACACACACACACACACACACACACACACACACACACACACACACACACACACACACACACACACACACAAAACAACAACAACAACAACAAAAAACGGAGATCGTCAGATGTCCTTTCCTTCGCGCCTTCAGTGCCATCCCGACAAGCGTTGTTCCACCGAACAATGGATCCGAATGCTTCATTGTTCAACCGCACAATGGAACTAAATGTTTCATTGTTCAACCGCACACTGGAACCAAATGCTTCAATGTTCAACTGCACCACAATGTCCTAATACGCTTTATGGTTCAACCACGCGCTGTATAAAGTTTACATTATTCAATCATACCGGATCCAAACGATTAATTTTTCATCCATACAACGGATCCAACTGTTTCATTGTTCATCCACACACTGGATCCAAATGTTTCATTGCTCAACCACAAACGTGATCCAAAATGATTCACTGTACAACCGAACGCTGTGTTCAAATGATTCATTGCTCAACCACAATGGACCCAAATGCTTTGTTATTCAACTACACACTGTAATTAAATGCGTCCTTGTTCAACCACACATTGGATCCAAATGCTTCAATTTTCATCCACGCACTGTATACATCCAAATGATTCACTTCTCAACCACATAGTGGATCCAAATGCTTCATTGTTCAACTACACACTGGATCCAAATGCTTCATTGTTCAACTACACACTGGATCCAAATGCTTCATTGTTCAACTACACACTGGAGCCAAACGCTTCATTGTTTATCTACACGCTGGATCGAAATGCTTCATTGTTTATCTACACACTTCCTCACTGTTCAACTATGCTTCATTGTTTATCTACACACTTCCTCACTGTTTATCTACACAATGGATCCAAATGCTGCATTGCTCATCTACCCTCTGGTTCCAAATGCTGCATTGCTCATCTACCCTCTGGTTCCAAAGGCTTCATTGTTCACCTACCCGCTGGTTCCAAAGGCTTCATTGTTCATCTACCCATTGTTCATCTACCCGCTGGTTCCAAAGGCTTCATTGTTCATCTACCCGCTGGTTCCAAAGGCTTCACTGTTCATCTACCCGCTGGTTCCAAAGGCTTCATTGTTCATCTACCCGCTGGTTCCAAAGGCTTCATTGTTCATCTACCCGCTGGTTCCAAAGGCTTCATTGTTCATCTACACACTGGATCCAAATGCTTCATATATTTTCAGTATCAGGTCGCTTGTCGCCACCCCAGGGGTCCGCACTGCGTCGGGCACCTCCAAACAGCGGCTTATTACATAGCTGTTCACATGGTTGCAATCTGATTGACGTAAAAGGTTGTCCCTTTACAGTGTCAGCATACCTTTTCTGGGGAGTGGGGATAGCTCAGTAGTTACAGCATCGGACTCGTGATCGAAAGGTCGCGGGTTCTACATTCGAGCAGAAGCGGCGGGATAATTGTTTTCTCCAGGGTCAACTTTCTGTGCTGTCTCTTGTTTCGGTATCCGCTCCACCCCGGTGTTACCATTGTAGCAAGTAAAAGTTTCCGGTCATTCTGCCAAAAGTGGAGATGGTAGGTTACAGCTAAACACGCATGCATCCTGTGTATCTCGCTTTGCATGAAGTCACTGACATAGTGCATAGTTGTATAGTGTACGCAGAACGCGCCAAGGTGGTGGCAGTTTCACGTGGCACCAGCCATGTAACAACAAAGCGCACTGTAAATACACCATTTGGGTGGATATTAAAAACGCGCTATAAAAAGCGACAGTCACTCATTTAGAATCACATGCGACAAGAACGCGGTGAGTCTGCATGCAGGGGGTTGGGATAGCTCAGTGGTTAGAGCGCCGGACTCGTGATCAAAAGGTCGCGGGTTCGAATCCCTGCAGGAGCGGCGGGAGAATTTTCTTCTCCAGGGTCGACTTTTTGTGCTGACTCTTATTTCGGTATCCGCAGTAGCACGTAAAAGATCCCGGTCATTCTGCCAAAAGCGCAGGTGGCAGGTTACAGCTAAACACGCATACACCTTACGTATGTGGCTTTGCATCAAGTGACATGGTGCATGGTTGTATGGTGTACACAGAACTTGCGCCGAAACGGCTGCAGTTTCATGTGGCACGCCATTTCAGCGCTGTAAGTACACCACTTCGGTGGATATTCAAAGAACGCGCTATAAAATGCTAGTCACACATGTAGAACCACATGCGAGCGCAAGAGAGCGGAGAATAGCGCTATATATGCGATCATCAATCAAAACATCAAAGCGGTATATATATATAAGCGACCAAGAACAACTCAAACCGACGCAGACACGGATCTAATCCCGTGTTATGTTTTCGAAACGAGCACATTGATGTCATCGTCTTTTTTTAAATGGTCCTTATGAACACGGTACTGATTCGATTCCGTTTTTGGATCCTTCCCATGAACGCATTTAGGTTATCCACGTTTCAACGCTTTGTGTGAACACATTGCTATCCTCTTAGCCTTTTTGTGAATAGTGACAACACCTTGAACATAGTAACGAATAGGAAAGAGGCACGGAAGTCATTAACTGTTTTTGTCACTTATTTTGTTCAGTGCTATATGACAAGAAATAACAGCTGTCCCTGCCTGTTGGCGCTTTCTCGGCTTCGTCACCGAGCTGAAGCGTAAAACTGCTCACTACACTAGTTGATCAAAAAGAAGCAAACGACTAGCAAAACCTCCCAAAGTGAAGCAACGCAAAGAAACAAGCAGAGACACAAACAAGGGAAGGAAAAAAAACAAAAAAAAACAAAAACAAATCCGAAACGAAACCAAAACAAGAACAAAGTGTTTTTCCATTAGCATAAGCTGCTATTGGAAATGATTCCCCCAAAAGACAGATCATGTGAACCTTTGTGTACGCGTCAGTTTCATCAAAAAGAATCACTTGAAATACAGATGCGTATACGCGTTTCATCAAAAAGAAT
Organism: Alviniconcha strummeri; assembly: GCA_963584105.1. Classification (NCBI taxonomy): domain Eukaryota; kingdom Metazoa; phylum Mollusca; class Gastropoda; family Provannidae; genus Alviniconcha; species Alviniconcha strummeri. The sequence continues at coordinate 13,540,107 of OY757555.1, forward strand.
CACTTGAAATACAGACTGTATATACGCGTTTCATCAAAAGAATCACTTGAAATATAGCCTGCGTATACGCGTTTACAAGGGCAGGCTATGTGAACCATTACCTAAGTTTTTCACCACTGAATAAGGACAAACTGAGTAAACCTTTATCCAAGTGTTTCTCAATAATGAGAGATTGCGTGAACCTTTATGCAAGCGTTTCACCATAAGTACATACTGCATGAACTTTTATCTAAGTGTTTCACCATAAGGAGAGATTGCGTGAACCTTTATGCAAGCGTTTCACCATAAGCACATACTGCATGAACTTTTATCTAAGTGTTTCACCATAAGGAGAGATTGCGTGAACCTTTATGCAAGCGTTTCACCATAAGCACATACTGCATGAACTTTTATCTAAGTGTTTCACCATAAGGAGAGATTGCGTGAACCTTTATGTTTCACCAAAAATGAGCGATTGCGTGAAACTGTATCTGTTTCACCATAAGGACAGACATGTGAACCTTTATCGAGCTGTTTCACCATAAGGACAGACCGCGTGAACCTGTGTCTGAATATCTGACCCAAATGACAGACCGCATGAACCTGTGTCTGAATATTTGACCCAAAGGACAGACCGCGTGAACCTGTGTCTGAATATTTGACCCAAAGGACAGACCGCGTGAACCTGTGTCTGAATATTTGACCCAAAGGACAGACCGCGTGAACCTGTGTCTGAATATTTGACCAAAAGGACAGACCATGTATTTGTCACGATGACCTCATCACAACTAAATGATACGTGAACATTTAACACTTTACCAAATAGACAGCCTGCCTGGACCTTCTTTTCGGTATCTTAATTATTACAAGGGCAGACTGCGTGGTCCTCTTTAATAATAATATTAAATAAATAAACGCATGTCTAACGCGCCAAATCCCTCTGTGATCCATGTAGGAGGCTTAAAGCGCTGTACATAAAACACTACAACAGTACACAACCTATTTTGATAATGAACAGTGTGACTTGGGGTTCACTACTTTGATAATGAACAGTGTGACTTGGGGTTCATTATCAGGACAACCTTCATCTGTTTCAGTCACAGCTGGTCGATGCACTGACTGTAGTGTACCTTTGCCTACCGCTTCACCAGCAAGACTGGCCAAGACTACAAGTCACACTACCAAAACGTCACCAGCAAGACTGGCCAAAACTACAAGTCACACTACCAAAACGTCACCAACAAGACTGGTCAAGACTACAAGTCACACTACCAAAACATCGCCAAAAGGACTGGCCAAGACTACAAGTCAGACTACCAAAATGTCACCGAAAGGACTGGCCAAGACTACAAGTCAGACTACCAAAATGTCACCGAAAGGACTGGCCAAGACTACAACTCAGACTACCAAAACGTCACCAACAGGACTGGTCAAGACTACAAGTCAGACTACCAAAACGTCACCAAAAGGACTGGACAAGACTACAAGTCAGACTACCAAAACGTCACCAAAAGGACTGGTCAAGAGTAAAAGACAGGCTGCCTGAACGGCCATCAGTCCGCAGTGTCTGTTAGAGATTTCCCAAAAGAATAGGCCGGCCCGTTATCACTTTAGCTGAAACGAATTATGCTACACATTTGAAATTAGACCCACTGAACCCAAGGAAACAGCCAGAAAATGGCTTCACAAGTGAGCGCTCTTTGCTAGTTCCTGATAACAAGTTAGACTGGTGGCGATCCTTGGTTCTACGGGTCCTTGTGGAAAACTGCTCTGCTTCTAGAGCCTCCTTGACATACTCGCAATCGCAGTGAACACACACACACACACACACACACACACACACACACACACACACACACACACACACACACACACACCCACCCCCCGAAGTCGATTAAAAAGAAAAAAAGAAAGAAAAACACAGCCCATATTAAACAAAAAACCGCCGCTACCGCCACCACAACAACCAACCATAACAACTACAAACACACAAATGAAGAAGAAGAAGAAGAAGAAGAAGAAGAAGAAGAAGAAGAAGAAGAGAGAGAGAGAGAGAGAGAGAGAGAGAGAGAGAGAGAGAGAGAGAGAGAGAGAGAGAGAGAGAGAGAGAGAGAGAGATGTCGGTACCTATAGACTTAAAGAGAAGTTGGACCTTTACTGTATCCTTTCACGCACATTATAAGACACTCTCATTTGAAATATTACGACGTTTACATGTGGAATGATTTCTCAAACCTGGGTACATCAACACTGAGGCACCACGTGAAGCAGTCAGGGCGAGAACAGGCAAGGAAATACTAAGTGAAAAAACCCCGACCAACTGCAGGATCCCCCCCCCCCCCCCCCCCACACACACACACGACGATCCCCCCGTTCTAGTGACAATCCACAGCGAACAAAGTTCTCTTTTAAGCTTCAAACAGGTCTGAAGCTGGCTTTACATGCTTCTTCTACTGCCAGGATTTCTACCGTTCCAATTTTTGCCTTCCAGGTTCATTCGGCTTCATTGTTTTCCAATCCTCTTTCAAAATGTATGACGTATGCGTACGACGCGAGTAGTGCGTTATATGTTAACATTTGACTTCAGTTTCGCCATGATATGACCTTCGGGTTTGACTGGTAGTGAAAGATCAAGAATCAATAGCGCTAAACAAGGACGTAATTAAGGTGGCATTAACAAGGACTGAATTAAGGTGGCACTGAACAAGAAGGACTGTGCAATCATACGGTGGCATAACGACTGAATTAAGCTGACAGTAAGAACTGGTTTAAGTGGAAATAGCAAGGACTGAACTAAGGTGCCAACAACAAGGGCTAAATTAAGGTGGCAACAACATGGGCTGAATCAGGTGGCAACAACTTGACAAGGCCGCTGAATTAAGGTGGCAACAACAAGGGCTAAATTAAGGTGCCAGCACCAAGGGCTGAATTAAGGTGGCAATAGCAAGGACTGAATTACGGCAGCAACAGCAAGGACTGAATTAAGTTGGAATAGCCTAAAAAATAATCATCCAATGCCGGACCAAAGAACTACTCAAGCCATAAAGAGTTCAAATCCACAACGTTGCTTACACAAAGAAACAAACCAACAAACCAACCTATATCAGTGCTGACGTGCGCAGGAAACTGAAGTAAGAGATCCACGCACGAAAGACAAGGCGAATCCAAGGCACTCACAGAGAAACTATCTCTGTAAACTGTTACTGCATCGCAGCACTCGTCTCCAGCAAGTGGGTAAAGAGACCCTGCAGAAATACTCACACACATCTCTCGCACAAGGGCCACACACTGGCACACACTGTGGCCACAGAGCACTGGGCCAAGCCGGCTGAACGCGCGACAAGCACGAACCTTTCACCACTTACACCACTCGCAGCGCTGTGGCCTGTCGTCACCACCGCTCTGGACTCCCCGTGCAGCGCGAAGGAAGCGAGAGCAGAAAAAGGTGAAAAGTATTGAATGGGGAAAAGCGGTACGGGTTTTGATCAATAAGTGGCGGCCAGCACTCAACGATTGTCTCCCCTGCCCTCTCACTTATTCATGGCGAGGTAGACCCGGCGGAGCAGCCTGGCCACTGATCGCCTCAAGCTCACTTCCGCCACGCGCTGCTGCTGACGTCGCCGGCTGAGACGGCGTGAACACAGGCCCTTGAACATCGGCCTCTCCTACACCGCTTCTTCCTTTGAATATACCATAACTGTATTGTCTTTGAATAACGTTATAAACTTGATCTTCAACTGCATAAAAAAGTACAACATACAAGGCTTCTTTCTTTCAATACCGTATTGAAAAGAAGAAGCCTTCTATGTTGTAATTTTGTATGGAGTATTTTGCATGATCTGTATTGTCTTTGAATCACATACACATTTCACTTTCGACTGCATATAACATTGCAACATACGCAGCTTCTCCAACTGAATGCAGAATCTGTATTGCCTTTGAATAACAAACATAACTTTCGACTGCAAGCAAGATTCTGACACTGGCAGATGACGGGCTCATATGACAAAACAGCAAGGGACTCCCAGGAGGCAGCCGAAGCAGTGCAACAACTGGACAGCGTATCCCAGTGGTGTCACGACACCGGAACTCTCATCAGTCCAGACAAGGCGCAAACACTGTGGTGAATGCTTAACAACAGAGCAGCAGGCAAACCAATGCCAGTGGTCACATTTGAAGGAGCTTTTTGTCAAACGAACAAGTCATCTGAGATACTTTGGGATCCACTTTGACTGAATGCTGACCTACAGAAAACATGTCAGTGGAAACACAGTACTGACGTGCAAGAAAGGTCTGTCAGTCCTGAAGGCTGCAGTATCAAAGTGTGATGCTCACTGTCATTGACTATGGACTAAGCCTCACAACAATGGCACAGACAAATCTACTGCAGAACGAGGCAATGCGAGTCGTACTGGGAACCACCAAGGACACACCCATTGAGACCATGAAGTCCATGCTAGACCTCCCACTAATGCAAACCAGACAGAAAGTGGGCCCGTGAAGCCGTGAAGGACGCATAGAGATGCAGACTGGGACGGGGCAAGTCTTGCATGGGTTAAGCAGAGGACTCAATACCGCAAGTATGCCAGCTGACAGAACTCGAGCAAACCAAGGAGTGGGAAAGGTACCCAAACGGATTCCGGCGTCTCTATAAGACACACCTGCCATAAAACTTGGGAAAGCATTGTCGAGAATAGTCAGCAGGCAAAAGAGTCAGAGACCAAGCTTCTCAATCAAGAAAGTGGCAAACCGCAAGACCGCATAGTGTACGCTGATGGCTCAGTCACCAAAGACCAGTCAGAGTGGGGCTTCACTGTCAAGCAAGATGCGACTACCATTCATGAAGACAGTGCAACCTGTACGGTCTCAACCTCCAGCTGTCCCTAATAAGCCGTACGGTTTCTGTGGACGTTAAGCACCATGTTTACTTACTTTGACAATGGAGGTGGAAGCATTCAGCCATTCCCTCCGCTGGATTGCCTCAAGAGGTGAGAGTCAGACCACACAAGCCATCATCCTCACAGGTTCAATGGACTTGCTACAAAAAGTGAAAAGTAAAATGGAACGCCTAGACTGGAATGTGTCAATGGGAAACGACCGAGCAGATAGACTGGCGGGAAAAGCAAACCTCATACGTGGCTTGCTTCTCGGAAGATCTGAAGTGTCGAGGAGCTTGAAACACTACCTGCGGGCACAAAGCCAGGGACATCATACCATAGATCACCTAGTCCAGGGAGGAGAGAGGCGTTGAAAGAGGAAGCGCTAGATGATCTTCCTGAATAGAGGGGCCATCGTCAATCAGACGAACATTGGAACAGTTTCAAAGACAACGTTGGGGAAACTTCTCATAGACAGAGTGGAGCGCATATGGGCTTTTCCGAGCACATCGATACCGTCTTGAGCTGACCTGAACTGAACTGAGCTGCATACAAAATTGCAACATGCACGCCTTTTTTCTTTGAGTACATGATCTGTATTGTCTTTGAATAATTACAAATTTCATTTTCGACTAGATACTTAATTACAACATACACCGCTTCTTCCTTTTGAATACACTATCTGTACTGTCCCTGAAAAGCAGAGAAATTTCACTTTCGACTGCATTCAAAATTGCAGCATACAGCGCTTGTTCTTTTAAATACAAAATCTGTATTATCATTGAATGACGTATAAATCTGACTTTTAACTGCATACAAAATTACAGCATACCCCCTTCTTCTCTTGAATACGGAATCTGTATTGTGTTTGTATGTAGAAATTTACTTTTGGAATCAGTGCACACAATATTACAATAATAATAATAAGAAGAAGAAGACGAAGAAGCGGAAGAGCGGTCATTGCCGCAGCGCAGCGCATCAGCGACAAGAGTGAGCACCCCGAGTCATACCAGATCAACAAACAGGTAAACAAAGACCCTCAAAAATAATACATGAACATAGTGCTGTATTCCTCGCACACCATACCTTCCCTCCGCGCACACACACACACACACGCACACACACGCACACGCACACACACACACACACACACACACACACACACACACACACACACTCTCTCTCTCTCTCTCTCTCCCTAACACACACACACACACACACACACACACACACACACACACACACACACACACACACACACACACACACTCTCTCTAACACACACACACACACACACACACACACACACACACACACACACACACACACACACACACACCGGCGCACAGAAGGAATGGGGGCCAAAAGTAAGACAGAAACTGAAATCAGCTGTTGTGGTATTTTTTGTAGAGGTGAGATTTTAAGAGGACTGGATTGTAGTCATTCAGTTTCAGTTTGTTTTGTGTCATCCAGGTCTTCACGTCAGAGATGCATGTCTGCGTGGTCAAGACAGTGGCGGGACTGAGGCAGCTGTGTATTATCAGCAGAAGACTGCTTGGAAACAAAATGAGTTTCAATCAAACAGCAGAGAGGTGCAGATTAACGAATGGAGAGAGGACCAAGAACTCCGACAGTGTTATACTGCAGGTACTGACACGCTGAATCTTAGGGCGTTTAGTGAGCAGCTACTGGCTCGTTGAAAGCTTATCGCGTTGGTGATAGCAGGTCAAGTTCTGGCGCGTTAGATGTTATTGCGTTGGTGATAGCAGGTCACATTGTGGCGCGTTGAATGTTATCGCGTTGGTGATAGCAGGTCACATTGTGGCGCGTTAAATGTTATCGCCTTGGTGATAGCAGGTCACGTTCTGACGCGTTAAATGTTATCGCGTTGGTGATAGCAGGTCACATTCTCGCGCGTTGAATGTTATCGCGTTGGTGATAGCAGGTCACGTTCTGACGCGTTAAATGTTATCGCGTTGGTGATAGCAGGTCAAGTTCTGGCGCGTTAAATGCTATGGACGTTAGTGAGAGAGGAGGTACCAACGAGCCGGGCGTTAGTATCAACAGGTACTAAGGGGCCGGATGCTTTGGACGTTGGTGTTAACAGGTACCAAGGGGCGGGTGCTTTGGATGTTAGTTAACAGGTACTGGTACACTAAGTGCATATCGCTTTGGTGATAGCAGGTTCATGGCACGTCGAATGCTGTTGCTAGTAGGTACCAAAGGGTCGGATGCTTTGGACGTCAGTGTTAACATGCACAAACGGGCTGGGTGCTTAGGGTGCTGGTGTATTTGACGTTAACAGATACTGACACGCTGGGTGCTTAGACGTTACTGTTAACGGGTATTAACAGGTTGTATGCTTAGGTAGTTAGATTTAACAGGTACTGACACATCGAATGCTTAGGACATTGATGTTAACAGGTGCTGACACATTGAAGACTTAGGACCTTGGTGTTAACAGGTACTAACACACTGAATGCCTAAGACCTTGGTGCTAACAGGTACTGCCACACTGAATTTCGAGGACAGTAGGATTGACAGGTACTGACTGACATGTTGAATGTTAACAGCGTTTGTGTTAACAGGTACTGACAAGCTGAATGTTAACGGCGTTTGTGTTAACAGGTACTGACAAGCTGAATGTTAATGGCGTTTGTGTTAACAGGTAATGACAAACTGAACGTTAATGGCGTTTGTGTTAAAAGGTGCCGACAGGCTGAACGCTTGGGACGCTAGTGTTAACGAGTGCTGAGGGCAGTCTGTTTAACCAGCCCACAACTGCACGGGGCCATGCGCAGTTCATCTGTAACGTAATACGGAAATCAGATATGGCCCATTATTCAGTAATTCCAGACACCTGTAGGGTGAAGCAGAGAGGGAATTGCAGCTGTCGTCGGCTGCAGCAACCGCTGTAACCGTTGTGACAGCCGTTTTATTGCCGCCGCGCCACCAGCAGTCAGGAAGCTCTGTTGGCGGTGGATGGTGCCGTTCGGGCTCTACCCTCACTCACAGTGCCTCGGCTGTGTGTGTGTGTGTGTGTGTGTGTGTGTGTGTGTGTGTGTGCCCGCGCGTGCAAATGTGATGGGTTGTAGAGAGCAAACGCACGCACACACACGCGCGCGCGCACCGGCACACACACACACACACACACACACACACACACACACACACACACACACACACACACACACACACACACACCGGGCGGGGCTCTAAGCATAACCAAAGTTTCCAAGTCATACAGCATCTCCCGTCTCAAAAGAAGCAACGACTGACTTGTTGCAGTTAATTCTTACACTCTAGCTTGTCACAGTAAACTAAGATCAAGGGGCATGGACCGGTGTTTAATATGTGTGTTGCTAATACAAGTACATGACACCGCAGTCACTGTGTAGAAAGCAAGAATAGTGTACCATAAGGGCCTTTTGTTGGGAACTTAGGAAAACAGTCTGCATTAAAAGTAAACCAACAATGCTGTTTTGCCTTCATCAGAGATGGTGAGGCGAGGTGCAATGAGAGCCAGGCTGCTGTGGGAAGGCTGTAGGCCGCTCACTGTTATCATTTCTCTGGTCCTGGTGCACTGCACACTGTCCCCGGCGGCTACTGATGAAGACAGATAAGAGTGCCAGAGCCAGTTCTGTGGATATCCTTTACAAATTTCACACTTCCCCCTTTACGAGGCCTTCCTATTCACTGCACATGAATGTCCGTAGGAACTGACACTTTCGCCTCCTGTATAGCATAATTAAAATTTTGTACTAGTCACTCATGTGGACAACGGAATATTTTGTTGTGGCAGCATTTAAATCTTTACAAGAACCTCTGAAGTATCAAAGAATAAAAACATCCTGGTATGTTATTCTTTAGCCATCCTAAGGTTCTTCCATCGCCGTCACTGGTCCATGACACGAGATGGTTTGCTTGGTGGACCGGATAGTGTAGTGTTTGGTGCACTTGCTGGTCTTGGTGCAAGGAGTGTAGTTTGTCTGTGCTTGCACAGGATGTAGCTGTACTGGATCAGTTGGTGGTTGTTGCTGTGCTGGATCAGTTGGTTGTTGCTGTACTGGATCAGTTGTTGTTGCTGTGCTGGATCAGTTGGCGGTTGTTGCTGTGCTGGATCAGTTGGCGGTTGTTGCTGTGCTGGATCAGTTGGTTGTTGTTGCTGTGCTGGATCAGGTGGCTATTGCTGCGCTGGATCAGTTGGTTGTTGTTGCTGTGCTGGATCAGGTGGCTATTGCTGCGCTGGATCAGTTGTTTGTTGTTGCTGCGCTGGATCAGTTGGTTGTTGTTGCTGTGCTGGATCAGGTGGCTATTGCTGCGCTGGATCATTTGGGTGTTGCTGTGCTGGATCAGGTGGCTATTGCTGCGCTGGATCAGTTGGGTGTTGCTGTGCTGGATCAGGTGGCTATTGCTGTGCTGGATCAGTTGGTTGTTGCTGTGCTGGATCAGTTGGTTGTTGTTGCTGCGCTGGATCAGTTGGTTGTTGTTGCTGTGCTGGATGAGTTGGTTGTTGCTCTGCTGGATCAGTTGGTTGTTGCTGCGCTGGATCAGTTGGGTGTCGCTGTGCTGGATCAGGTGGCTATTGCTGCGCTGGATCAGTTGGTTGTTGCTGTGCTGGATCAGTTGCAGGGATGGGAGTGTAGGTGGGGGTGGTGGTTGGAATGGGGGTGGGGGCAGGCGTGGGCCGAGGGCGGGCGTAGGTGGGTGGGTGCGGAAGGGGTGAGAGTGGGGCGGGGGTGGCATCAGTCACTGCCTTTGAAGCCGGGTAAAGCTGGCTGCCAGACCCTTCATGTCGGCGTTGTCTGAGGTGTTGGCAGTTCTGCTGCGTCAGAGTATCTCAGGGTTGACTCTTCTGAGATTGCTTATTTGATTGTGTCCATACTGGCCTGGTGGTGACTCTCCCTCAGGAAGGGAACGTCTTGCTTCAGGGCTCGCGTAGCGCAGACGACCTGTTAGAGCGGTTTGGTATGAAAGGCACCAGAAACTGGATGAACCTAAGACTTAGGAACGTCGGGAGCTCCTTCTTGCCGCTGGGTGTCGCCATGTTGTGGAGGTCCGCCACCCTTTCTGGGTCGGGATGCACTCCGCTTGCGTCGTGCTTCCTACCAACGAATGTTATCGAGTCTGTTTTGATATAGCGTTTATCAGAGTTAAACACCAGTCCACTTTCCTTGGCGATCATGAGTAGATTGTGGAGGACTTGGTCATGCTGCTTGTCGTCTTTAGCGCAGACGACAGTTGGACTGACAATTCACAAAGAAATCATGAAGTCTATCAAACAAAATCAGTCATCCTACCAACAATGCGAAGTCCATCTTTCACAGCGTTAAAGTGTCCACCACTCAAGTGTCAGGGAACGGCAGAGATTCCATTGTCAAAAACAACAGCAACCGCAACAGCTTTTTGACCAAATGTGCTTAAAATATTCAAGCCTGTTTCAAATCGGTCCTTTGTGTCCAAACTCATTGACAACATTGTCTTTGACCGGCCTTTCTGTCATCTGGATGAAAACAATCTTTGGCACACCTTCCAGTCAGCTTACCGCCCTAATAACATTACTTAGCTCTCCTTCGTGTTTTCAGTGACATGACTGCTTCGCTGAGACTCTGGCTCCCTCTCCATTCTGACTCTTCTGTATCTAAGCGCTGCCTTCGACACTAACGATTACAGCAGGTTCTTGACTCGCCTGTCTTGCGGTATTAGTGATCTTGCCCTGTCCTCTGTTCGTGCGTGCGAGATAAGACACACAATTATTGCGAATGAAGTAAAATCATCTCCTCCACTTCTTACTTGTGTAGTTGGTAGTGTCCCAACTATATGAAGAAGGGAAGCTTTTAGAAGTTTGACAGTAATGCCATCACAACCTGTTGATTTCTTACTGTCGATTTTTAAGACAGATACTGCTATTTTGAGCACAAATACATGAGGGTTTGAAAAATGCGCTATTTTGAGAAGTGCGATCACTGGAAAGGTTTAGCAACTTAGCAGGACAACTATACTGAGACCCCTCGGTTTGATCGCCTGCTAAAAACCACAGAGTGGGCGTTAACGACGTCTGGTGGGAGTTCTGACAGAAGATTATTGTTTGCAGGGCTGTTGCCTTTAATGAGTGTCTGCTTTATTTTCTGCAAGATCATTAAACTAGTAAGTTCTCCTTGGACTAGTTGACACGCAAGGATGTGCTTACGTTCCGTAGTCCTTTTGCGTCCTACGTTTGTCCCTCAGGAACCCAGGTTGCTTACAGAATTAAAAACAGGTTTTTATTGGTGTTCAGCGAAGGGAGTAGATGGTGTTTCGTCCGCTTCTTTTTTTAGGGGTGGGTAGGGTGCTGGTGGGGGTGGAGGCGGTGTGAGGCATACTTAATGACTGCATCCAGAAATAATTAGTGTGTGTGTGTTGTGTGTGTGTGTGTGTGTGTGTGTGTGTGTGTGTGTGTGTGTGTGTGTGTGTGTGTGTGTGTTAAACACAGAGAGAGAGAGAGAGAGAGAGAGAGAGAGAGAGAGAGAGAGAGAGAGAGAGAGAGAGAGAGAGAGAGAGAGAGAGAGAGAGAGTACTGACATGTATTGAGGTGAGCTACCAAAATTATGCTGAACCCAGAGATTTAAGCTTTATAGGAGGCCGCGTACATATTCACCAGTCTATTCTCGCACCAGTTATGAACCGTTCCTGTGCAATTTCCTGCCCGTTGATTGAAGCCGTTGTCAGGTGGACGCTGCCAGTCTGCTGCTGTCCCCAGTTCTGCTGTCGGCCTCCGTCACAGCGTGTTGCACGTGTATCCATGACTGCTGAACAGCTTCACAATAGAACCATTACCGCCCGAGGCAACTAACACCATCATCACTTTCACAGAGAGAGAGAGAGAGAGAGAGAGAGAGAGAGAGAGAGAGAGAGAGAGAGAGAGAGAGAGAGAGAGAGGGGGGGGAGGGGGGGGCAGGGAGGGGGAAAGAAAGTTTGCAGTTTTATTGATACTTGTATTCCATCTGCACACAAACTCGCACACACACACACACACACACACACACACACACACACACACACACACACACACACACACACACACACACACACACACACACACACACACACACACACACACACACACACACACACACACACTGAAATGATTAAATGATTATTGAAAACATTTGTAGCAAGTTATTTCGAGACTTCGGCAGAAGTAGACATCTACAGCACGCCACACAGATGCTATATTGTTACCACTCTCAGTGAGCTTTTGGCAGTATTCTATTTTGGGTTTTATCACAATATGTTTTAATTTATTTTTAGTTTCGTGTATTCAGGGAAATATTTTTGTTTCTTTAGTTTCTCTCTTTCTGTCTGTTTGTTTGTCTGCCCCCCTCTCTCTCTCTTCTTCCCTCTCTCTTCCTCTCTCTCCTTCCCTCTCTCCCTCTCTCTCCCTGCCTGACAAGGAATGCACTTTTGTTTACGTTTAATTTGACAACTCTTTTTTATGTTTAGTGTTCTTTTTTGATCCAGTATTTTCGATTCACGAGTTTGCTTTTGCTAAATGCGTAATACGCCTGAATGTATTTTGAACCTAATCATGTTTACATATCGTTCACCCACAATATTGTTATGGTGATTCCATTGATTCTACAATAAACCATCCATCTCTCTCTCTCTTTCTCTGCCATTGTTAGTGGTAACTTTGGCTTTAAAGGTGCGTGTCTCTTGACAACACTGAGATAGACATAATACCTTATCACCAAGACTTTGTCGGGATCAGTACAGTACCGGACTTAAGTGAACTGGGCCCAGAGCAGGTCAGTGCAAAAGTCTTATTAAAATGTTTAAAGTCCGAAATGGGTTTTAGGCTCACATTCTGGAAGCTTAATCGATCTTGAAGGTGACAATGGTCGGTTATGCTAAGGTCAGGTACTCTTGTCTCGGTGATTACGTCTGGGTTGTTTGCGTATATATATATATAGTCAATAAGAGTGACAGATGTCTGTGTTGTTCCGGTAAGTATTTCACAAGTTGGGTTATAAGCCTGTAGTTTAGTCCCAGGAAGAGTGTGGCTTTAGTAGATAAATATTAGAATCTCTTAGTACAAAATAACAATATCAGCACGAGGTTTAATAGTATGAATATAATCTCTGATCTTGTACAAAGTTGCGATACCATTCATAAGAAACAGCTATTAGGGGCATTCATACTTGGTTTCAGTTCAAGCCAAATGCATCCAACAAGGTCGCTTTCAAGGTCTTGAAGCCTGCGTCTAATGTCTGCAATGATGTTGTGTATAATAATACTGCAATAAACAATCATTTGCAATGTTAATATCCCGGTCAGATATTCTGGAGTTCTAGTCGTGACTCTGTGATGCCAAAGAAGTTGTAACCAGGTGTTGACTGGCTAAGGGGTATACATACATAAGGAACCTTGTTATACAAATTGTACACATTTGATGACCAACGCGCAACAGATAACGAAAATAAACAACGCAAAGGGACAACAAAGACAAGAAAACAAACACGATCGTAAAATGAACGTGCGCGATAACTTGCATGCACACACACACACACACACACACACACACACACACACACACACACACACACACACACACACACACACACACACATACACACTCACACACACACACACACACACACACACACACACACACACACACACACACACACACACACACACACACACACACACACACACACACACTCCAAATGGTTATAAATCCGTTAGCTTTTACATTTATTGTAACAAATGTTGGACGCCACACGTTACATTTGTTTACCGTGTCAGAACGGGAACAGTTACACCTGTATACCTTTTCAGAAGGGGATCAGTGAGCTTCAAATAAGCCTGGAGGACGCTACGCTACTAAGATCAACATTTACTGAGACTGGGATGGGGGCTGCTGGACATAACTATGATGCCGATGCCAAAGGTTGTAAGGGTTGAGGTGCCAGTGGAGGGAAGGCATGTGCAGACCGCCTGGATTGTGCTACAGGAATGGTTGTGGTAGGTGTGTGTGTGGGGCCTCCCCACCCCCTGGTGGTTCCTCCCACCTGAGAGAGAGAGAGAGAGAGAGAGAGAGAGAGAGAGAGAGAGAGAGAGAGAGAGAGAGAGAGAGAGAGAGAGAGGGAGAGAGAGAGAGAGAGAGAGAGAGAGAGAGAGAGAGAGAGAGAGAGAGAGAGAGAGAGAGAGAAGGGGGTGGATGTCTGCGTATGTGTGTGTGTGTGTGTGTGTGTGTGTGTGTGTGTGTGTGTGTGTGTGTGTGTGTGTGTGTGTGAGAGAGAGAGAGAGAGAGGGTTGTATGGATGTGTGCGTGTATATATATAAACGTTTAAACCAATTTGTTTTCTTAGTTTTTTATCAGTTTATATATATATATACAATGTGTGTGTGTGTGTGTGTGTGTGTGTGTGTGTGTGTGTGTGTGTGAGAGAGAGAGAGAGAGAGAGAGAGAGAGAGAGAGAGAGAGAGAGAGAGAGAGAGAGAGAGAGAGAGAGAGAGAGAGAGAGAGGCGGGGGGGGGGGGGGAGCTGTATGGATGTGGGCGTGTGTGGGAAGCGACGAGAGAGAGTGTACGGGAGGGGGTGTGAAGGGATAGGATGATAATAGTGATAACTATACTCGTGCTTATTATATATCAATAAGGTTAATGAGAGCGATATTATTTATTTTGCGGCGCATTTCTATATATTATATTTAATAATGCTTTTGTATTAGTGTTGCTCACGTCTGTTGTCGCGCTCTCTTAAACAGTGAATCTTTAATAAATATACATTTTTGTTGCTTTGTTATTCATGTGTGGCGCCCTTTAAATGGAGCAAAAAAGTACTTGACTTGCAGTCCACTAAATCAAGAACTGGGAAGTAGCCAGCCGATTGTTCGTGTCTCCGTGAAACAGCCGAGCCAGAAGGGTTGGGAAGGCGCCGTCAGTGGTGAACAGCCAGTAGGCCAAGCGGAGTCAGATACAGGCTTCTTGTTAAAGAAGCGAGCAGACCGCAGGGCAGTCACAGTGTACATACAGGTCCACTGGTAGCCCAGTCATCAAACACCAATCAGGTGAGCCCTTCCCTGTTAAGCTACAGCCAAGAAAACACTGTTCTCAACCTCCAGATAGCTAGATTATGGGAATAGAAACAGACAAAATGCTTCACGCGGGATCACCTCGAGAGATGACAGACAGACCAAAGATTAATAGGTTTGCTACAGAAAGCAAAAAGGTGGCCAGACTGGCACGTGTCAATGGTCGCCATCTACCTTCGAAAGCTTATGGCTGTACTGTCCTTGACATGCCGTAGTAAAAGGAAATGACCCAACAGATAGACTGGCAAATAAACTAACCATCACAAGTGGCTTGCCTCTCGAAAGGTCTGAAGTGTTGGGAGCTTGAGTGACAACCTGTGGGCACAAAGCCTAGAAATCACACAATCGATTGCCAGAAAGAGAGAGGCGAGGAAAGAAGAAACGCTCGTTTTCTTTGAAAACGACACGAAAATATTACCATCGTCAGTGAGACCTGCACTGGATCTATTTCAAAGCCAATGCTGAGGAAACCTCTGAGAGAAGGGGATGGACGCGTATGGCCATTCCAGAGCGCCTAGATACCATCGTGAGCTGAACTGAACCGCTAAACCCAAATATACGTCGTTACTGAGGCACATGTATACTTTTCAACTGTGTATTAGTGGTAAGCAATTGCCTAGGCAGGAAATTGCCGAAGACCTACTGAGTGTCCTGTTCGGAGGTCGGACGGCAGCGTTAGCGCTTTTGATGGAGCGACACGCGGGCTGTGGGCCGGCACCGACAGCAGAGTTCCCACACCTCGCTTCCCGCACGTCACGGCCGTTGACCCAATTGGATAACCGCCCGTAATGGGACAGCGGGTTGTGCTTCACAGCCCCTCCCGTGGACAGCGCTGCGTAGGACTGGGTGTGACAGGCTGCATAGCGATGGGTTCGACAGCCAGGCTGCAGAGGATTGGGTGACAGGCTCGTAGGATTAGGTGTGACAGGCTTCGTTGGATTGGGTGTGGCAGGCTGTATAGTATTGTGTGTGACAGGCTGCACTGGATTGGGTGTGACAAACTGGTAGGATTGGGTGTGACAGGCTGCGTAGGATTGGGTGTGACAAGCTGCATAGGAATCGCAGTGTGACATGCTGCATAGGAATGGGTTCGACAGTCATGCTGCATAGGATTGGGTGTGACAGGCTGCATAGGATTGGGTGTGACAGGCTGCATAGGATTGGGTATGAAAGGCTGCATAGGATTGTGTGTGACAGGCTGCATAGGAATGGGTTCGAAAGCCAGGCTGCATAGGATTGGGTGTGACAGGTTGCATAGGAATGGGTTCGACAGCCAGGCTGCATAGGATTGGGTGTGACAGGCTGGTAGGACTGGGTGTGACAGGCTGCATTGGATTGGGTGTGACAGGCTGCATAGGATTGGGTGTGACAGGCTGCTTAGGAACGGGTTCGACAGTCAGGCTGCATAGGATTGGGTGTGATAGGCTGCATAGGATTAAGAGTGACAGGCTGGTAGGATTGGGTGAGACAGGCTGCATAGGATTGTGTGGTTGTTGGATTGCAGCTATGTATGCAATAATGATCCGCGGTAGGTATTAATGCAGAACACATTCCTTCCTTGACACCTACAATCCTGCGAGAAATATCAATATTTTCCTTTTCTTTAAAGCTTCAGTCTAATCGCTAATTTACAGCTTCTCATCGGGTGCCTGTCCCTTACATCTGTGAGCCTGTACATTTTTTTTGTTTTTTTTGGTGTGTGTGTGTGTGTGTGTGTGTGTGTGTGTGTGTGTGTGTGTGTGTGTGTGTGTGTGTGTGTGTGTGTCCGTGAGCGCGCGCGCGTAAAAAAGGAAATCAATAGAGCTGGACAGACGTCAGGCACATGACAAGGGACACGATAGACATCACACACATGACCAGAAACACAACAGACATCAGACACATGACAAGAAACGATACAGACATCACATACATGACAAGAGACAATATTGACATCGGAGACGGGACAAGAGATGCGGCAGTTATCAGACACATGACAAAGGACACGACAGACATCAGACACATGACAAGACACACGACAGACATCACACACGTGACAAGAGACACGACAGACATCACACACATGACAAGAGACACGGCTGACATAAGACACATGACAAGGGACACGACAGAGACCACACACATGACAGGAGACATGAGAGACATCAGACACTAAGTAAGTGCTGGCTGGACCTGTTGGTCAAATAATCTAGAAAAATACTAATATAATAATAAATAATAAAGAGGATTTCTAGAGCGCCCATCTACCACACTAGGTGGCAGCACAGGGCGCTTTACAATAACACTAACCACACACACACACACACACACACACACACACACACACACACACACACACACACACACACACACACACACACACGCACACACACACGTGTACATACACACACACACACACACACACACACACACACACACACACACACACACACACACACACACACACACACGCACAAACACGCACACATGCGCGCGCGCACACACACACACACACACACACACATGCACGTACACACGCGCGCCACACACACACACACACGCACGCACGCACGCACGCACACACGCACGCACGCACGCACGCACGCACGCACGCACGCACGCACACACACACAGTGTACATTTAATTTTCCACAAGGCTCTGAGAATGTCCATTACTTTTTTCTTTCCTTTCACCATGACTGGTTCAAACACAGTGCTGACCTAAAGTTGAGCGGTTTAACGTGTAGCCCACATACACTTATGAATTTACTACTTCTAGACGTTGGCCGTTTATGAACCATTTTTCGTGCGCTGCAAGGTGTCCCCCTATTTTTGAAAACTAGAACCTTTTGTTTTGTCTAAGTTCACTTTAAGTCTTATCTTTGCAGATGCGCGTTCCAGCACGTTTATTTGATTTTGTAGTCCCACTGGAGTGTGCGAAACCAGGGCTACATCGTCAGCAATCAGCGACGAAAATAGTTCTTCAATTAGGTTCGACAAGAGAATACGGCTTCCTGCTTTGCTGACTTCATCAGCCACTTCGTTGATAAACAGACATAATCTTTGGGCTCAGTAGGCAGCTCTACTTCAGCCAGGCTGACAAGTTTCTCTCTCTCTCTCTCTCTCTCTCTCTCTCTCTCTCTCTCTCTCTCTCTCTCTCTCTCTCTCTCTCTGTGTGTGTGTGTGTGTGTGTGTGTGTGTGTGTGTGTGTGTGTGTGTGTGTGTGTGTGTGTGTGTGTGTGTGTGTGTGTGTGTGTGTGTGTGTGTGTGTGTGTGTGTGAGACTCTAAGAACTCAATCCTGTCCAGATCTTAAAGAGCATAATACATTTTCTCACATGCTTTTCAGTCTGTTTAAAATTTTCCTTGACAAGCCTTTCCTACTTAGGCATAACCGCAGACTGCTTCTATCGACTCTATCGAAGGCTTTAAGATAATCCACGAAATCAGCATATACTTTCTCTTTCCTTTGTGCCATGCCTTTTTGGATAATCGGTACGAGGGTAAAAATGTGGTTTGCTGTTGAATAGCCGGCCCTGAAATCCGTTTGTTCTTCTGACAGTTTGTTTCCATTTCAGTCCATTCTATACGCCTATTGTTCAAAATGTAGGTAAATAACTTGCTTACTATTCTAAGTAGACACCCCTCTGTAACTGCCTCGAGAGTCTGCATCCCCTCTCTTGCATATTGGGACAGTAATGGACTGTGACAAAAAGTCTGGAAAAAATCCCAAATCAAAGAGATCATTGAGATATTGTTTCACAAACGGTATGAGATCAGCGTGCTTCAGCACTACCCCAAGAATTCCGTCCTGTCTATTTGCTTTATTCTTTTTTAAATGTCTGATAACTTCATCTATTTCTTCCTCTGTAATGGGCCTGTCCGTAGTTTTGTAATAATCTGTTCTATTCTCTTGGCCATCAATTCCTGCTTCATTCCAGTCATTTTGGGTCATTTTTAAGAGAGACTAACAGTGATTCTGCTATTGCGTGACGGTAATGTTAGCTACTTGGTTTGTTTTCCGTGATAGGTTTCTCATCGAGATCGTATGTTATCAGATCAGTTGCTCCTTTCAGTAAGTTAACAGAATCCACAATGAGAGAGAGAGAGAGAGAGAGAGAGAGAGAGAGAGAGAGAGAGAGAGAGAGAGAGAGAGAGAGAGAGAGAGAGAGAGTTAATGGTAGTCTATTACTTTTTAAACGAAGGTCTCATAATCAAGAAAATCAGTCACGCTTGTTATACTTTCCATACACTACATCTGCTATATGCAGTCCAGTCCAGTTATCTATGAAAAACAAACAAACAATAACAAAAAACAAATCTGAAACAAGAATGACTGCTAGCGTTCTAAAACAAGATCCTCAGTAACACACAGAAGGTCACAAACAACGCTGTTTATTCGGACAAAATACAAGATGCGGATTTGTGTGGGTAATCCCCCTTTTTAAGCTACAAAACAGTTAAACGGTGAAAAATTAGGTGCTTGGAAGAATGTTGGCATGACAATGACCCAATTTAGAGTTTTAGGCATTTCATAAGGGGGGAGGGGGGGGGGGGGGACCGAATTCAACGTACAAGCTAGCCTGAAAACGCAGAAAATATGCAAATATTTCCTAAGATCTGCATGCTTCATTTACTCGTTCTATCAGTATTTCTACAAAGATCTGCATGCTTCATTTACTCGTCCTATCAGTATTTCTATAAAGATCTGCATGCTTCATTTACTCGTTTTATCAAGAATTTCTACAAAGATCTGCATGCTTCATTTCCTCGTTCTGTCAGTATTTCTACAAAGATCTGCATGCTTCATTTCCTCGTTCTGTCAGTATTTCTACAAAGATCTGCATGCTTCATTTACTCCTCCTATCGGTATTTCTACAAAGATCTGCATGCTTCATTTCCTCCTTCTATCAGTATTTCTACAAAGAAATGTGATGTTTTGTTTTCTTAGTGTGCATATTCTCAAGCAGAAATAGGCAGCCGATGTAGAGATCTGACGGCATTCATTACATGATGTTCTCACGTGTGCCTAACAAAATGGAGCAAAGAAAGAAAAGTTGAAATTGCATAGCGAAAAGGGAATAGTACTTCGAGGAAATATAACAGTATCAAGTAAATCATATGGTCAATTCGGCGTTCATGTTTTCCAGCCCAACTGTCATCAGAAATGGTGCACTCCTCGTAATCGATTGTTCGGGGTGCTTGCATTATGGGACAGAGAGGCAAGTCTGTAATCTAGTATTACTTTTATTTATTATTAAATCAGACTATATCGATGAGTAACGAACACTTATTTCTGTTAAAAGGCACAGAATACCGGCCTACACCGAACTGGCGTGACGTCATTTCGCAGCCGTCAGTGAAATAACTGAACGGCAAGGGCAGGCGAGCCCCGTGCATAGCTAAATCTTTTGTCGCTACTGAATACTGTGTGTGTGTGTGTGTGTGTGTGTGTGTGTGTGTGTGTGTGTGTGTGTGTGTGTGTGTGTGTGTGTGTGTGTGTGTGTGTGTGTGTGTGTGATCGAAAGCAGATACTATAAGATTGGCGTTTGGCAGGAACCCACAAGATGAACGAGTTCGTATTTCTTATAAACACTGTGACACTGTTACCAGAAGACCTGACTGCCGCCAAAACGCTGACAATGTGTGTATCATCACCTTCAGCCTTATTCTTTCCTGTATCCTGTCAGTTAGCATAATTATGTCAAAATTAAATTGGTGCTCTAGGCTGGAAACCACTCTGTCTAGGCTTGGGTAATCATCCCCCCCCCCCCCCCCCAAGAAAGCCTATAAAAAAACTATAAAACAACTAAATACCTGTCTATAGCAGAGGTAGCTAGGCTAACTGCTTTCGGGGTGTTCATGGCACCGACGGCAGCATCAAGGAAACACTGTGCGTAAAACGTTAAGCTAAAAAGCGACCACAAACGCAATTCTTTACGCACATTTTAGAAAGAGAAATGTCCTACGCCAACAATATAAGTTTCCTAGAAGCTTCAGCCAGTCAGAACGCTTCATCTAATATTCCACGCGAAAAACTCGAAAAGTGACTCTCCTACTTGCTCCATAAACTAAAGCACAGCAACGGAACGAAAGACAGCTAGCTTTTGAACAAAACCGTCAAAATAATTCATGACGCACGCCTATTGACGACAAAAATACATCTGCAGCTCCAATCAAATGAAACGAATAACATTTGCTTGAATGCTAACATCAAACTTAAATCATAATGCGATAAAATGAAAAAAATACATTCACCAGACTCGAATCATCATGCATTTCACTTGTTAGCATCGTACCTCATGGTTGTCAGACGGAAAGTTTGCGATGAGAGAGCTTACCTCTTAACTACTTTCCCCCAGCAGACCAGTCATGCCAATTTTGTAAGAATTGTGACTAGAATGTGTTGCCATACTTTTTACAAAGCAGATTAATAGATAAAAATTGTACTCGTGCAACAATAATCGTCTGCTACAGTCAGTCGGTAAATCAACAAGGACCGTCTGTCACTTACAAAGACGACCCACTCGTCCTATGCGATCTCGGCAGTCGATAACTTTATTCCATCTCAGTGCATAAGCCGAGCTGAATTCCACAAACCTTTCCCCGATACGGCAGAGTCGACACTGTTCAGGCACAGACAAATCTGCTGGTGTTTTTTTTCTGGATAACCTACCAAATGCACATGTAGGTCAACATGCTTTCAGAAACGTAAACTACGAGAAGCTAAAGAATAATTATGACGTATTGTGGCTATTTTTGTGACGTCCAGCACGAGAGACGCAGAAACAAAAGACAATCCACTTACATGGCCAAAATGGTCTGAATATTATGAGGATAATATTTTACTGTTTTCCAATCGAAAATTATACATGTTCTACTAGGCTTTGGTTGTCCTATTTCATATGTGACAATAAGCATACTTTTGTGAAGCAAATGTCGCCAGACAATTGGAGGAATAGAAGGGACAGAAGATCGAGTGAAGTTTTGACGTCATGAAACGTAGACTAAGCCCGTAGGTGATTACGGCGTATGTAATCATAATGATCATGACGTACGTCAAATCCTATATTGAGAGAACAATTGAAGAAAAATCCAGCAATTTTGCCAAAAAGGTTTCAATAAGATACGGAGCTGTCCTTCCCAAGCAAAATACCAGGAAGAATATTTGCTGAACAACCAGTTTGAGTTGCTAGAACCCGGCTACATTTCAGGAAACGGCTGATCTGGAGGTTTCATTTTTCCAGTTTGTTGACGTTGGTGGTTTTGTACGTTTTGAGATGGTTTTCTTAGATCTAATAGATAACGAATAGTTGACTATTTTGTTTTGCAGATCTTGCAATGCCCCTTGGACGAGACTGAATAAAAAAAAGAAAAAGAAAAAAGGCAGGCACAGTAATCAGTCTACAAGTTTCAGGAGAAATGTCTCTGTGTTTTGTAACACTGTGGCTCATACAAGCTGTGGTCGTGTTGCTTACGCATGAGTGCAGCTGTGATTGCCTAAGCAACGTTAGATTTCAGAAAACATATTGCTGCCCAAATACAGGAGGAACATCATCATGTTTATTGTACCAAACCACGACCCCCGCCATAACGAAAAGACCAAGCACTACACCAGCACAAGCTGGTACTAAATACAAACACATTATTAATGACACAGATGGAGACTTAAACAAGATCATAAATAATAACAAAAAACAAAATCTTACTGCAGTTGAAAGCTTCGTTGACACCATTTCAAACAGGTCAAAAGCACTGACAAAAGCGCTTACTGAAGAAAAAGACCCAGAATACAAACAGCAACTTGTGAAAGCTTTGCAGAATGTTGTCTTTACGCTGGCAGAAAATGTTTTCAGAACGGACGAAACATTCAGCAACGCAGATCCCGAAAAGAAAAATACACTCGCTTCGAAGGTGTTCGATACTTTTGAAGTCAATGGTCCTTTGATGGCTGCAACTCAGCAGCGAGGTACGACTTCGAGACAAAGACGTGGGAACTGTGAAATGTTGCTGAGAAATGTTGATCTTAATCTGTTAGACGTAAGCGAGACTTTTCTGATTAACTCAGAGGGATTTTCTTTTGACAGGGAAAGTCTTAGAGAAGTGTCGGACTCGGATACATTGGGCATTTCTTCTGTCCTATTTAATAGCGCAAGCACATTCTTAGTAACTCCAGCATCCCAAAATTTGAAACAGTCAGATAGTTTTGGAACGAATGAGCGCTTCAATACAATTGTCATGATGATATCGGCGAATACAAAGACACCGATAAAACGTCTGTCAAAAAACGTGACGATCACCATGAAACTGCAGGCTCCGGGTTTGTCAAGCCCTGTCTGTTATTCTATGCAACCCAAGACTGCTGAGCTGACACCCACGGGTTGCACAGTACAGTCCATCAACGCCACACACGCCACGTGCTCCTGCAACCACCTGACAAGTTTCGTCATTCTAATGAGCATCACAAAGTCTGCCGAAGAATCCAGCATGGCACTAGACATTATATCTTACGTCAGCTGCTCTTTATCCGTCCTGTTCCTCCTTCTCTCCTTCGTCACCTTCGTCTCTTTCGCCTCTCTTCGGTCGGACCGCAACACCATCCACTCTCAACTGGCTGTCTGTCTTGGTTTGGGACAGCTGCTCTTTCTTGTTGGTATCGGTCGCACCCAAAGTAAGGTAAGAGTAATAGGTACTGAGAAATCAACACACCAAAGGGGTGTTCCTTGACCTAGTGTTAAACACTTTAAGTGTGCGGGAAGAGGGGGGGGGGGGGGGGGGGCAGTTAGGTTTTACTGAAAAGTCACTTATCAGATGGGGTATGCAGTTCTCCGGACACACTACACAGCTTTATTGTCGTAACTCTCCCTCTCCCTCTCTCTCTCTCACACACACACACACTTAGCGTAACTGACATACACTTGCGAAATGTGAAACAATCATATTTCACACTGGGGGAAGGGGGGGGGGGGGAGTTGATTTAGACAGTGCCAATGAAAAGTGTTGGTCAAAGTGATGTATCTGAAGTTACAAGAATACACCGTTTATACATTGCAGTGAGTTGTAACGGTTGTTATTAAAAACAGGTTTCATACAGTTGCACACCTGGTCTTGTGGATTCTCATAGGGTTCTGAAAGACAAAGTTGGTATTTATGACTAAAGGAGTGAGCCGGTTTGGCCCAGAAGTAAGGATCTCGGTTAGATTCCCTTTTGGCTCTTCTCTCTCTTCAAAACGTGTGGTATATAGACACTCTCTTTGTGACTTTGCCCTTCACAATTAATATATAGACACTCTCTTTGTGACTTTGCCCTTCACAATTAATGAAGCATTAAAACGGCTCCCATCGCTGCACATCTTAATGCAGGAGTCGTTCTGGTGATGACAGTGTAGCGTTTGGTATAGTCTCCCTCTTCCCCCACCTTCTTGGCTCTCGGTCTATGACAGGGCCTCTTCGGAGACTGTGACAATTCGGGTTAAACAGGTTTAACCTAAGTAACTATTATTGATCGCTTTTATATAGCTCTATTCTCCGCTGTCGAGCAGACACACTGCACTCGCATGTGGTTCTACATGAGTGAATAGCTTTTTATAACGCATTTAAAAAAAAATATAAAAAAATAACCACCGAAGTGGTGTACTTACAGCACTGGCGTGGCTGGTGTCACAAGAAACTGCTGCCATCTCGGCGCGTTCTGTGTACACCATACAACCATGCACCATGTCACTTTATGCAAAGCCACATACGTAAGGTGTATGCGTGTTTAGCTATAACCTGCCACCTGCGCTTTTGGCAGAATGACCGGGGTCTTTTACGTGCTACTGCGGTAACACGGGGGTGGAACGGATACCGAAATAAGAGTCAGCACAGAAAGTTGACCCTGGAGAAGAAAACTCTCCCGCCGCTCCTGCAGGGATTCGAACCCGCGACCTTTCGATCAAGAGTCTGGCGCTCTAACCACTGAGCTATCCTCTCTTCCCCAACTAAACCAACAATGACTAAAACCCCGCCCCAGTAGAGCGTAAGTGGTCTCTGTGGACGTTAAGCTTCAACAGGCGAAGAAGAAGATGACTAAGTTTCTTCTTAATAAAAAAAAAAAAAAAAACGTCAGCCCGACATGTGAGGATGTTAAGTCCAATTCTCATCGATGGCTAAGTCCTTACAGTGATGCTATCTTGAGATTTGTTCACATCTGTTTCCAATACTGCCCTTTTCTGCCCATTAAAACGGTTAAAATCTGTTACTAAATCAAGACCTCCAAATTTGCTCTTGGAAACATGATGGATTGCTTTAATGGGCACATTGCCCGTGAATTGATAGGTCAAGTTATTCAGTTTAAAAGTCAATTGGACAACATACGGATATGTGGGCACGACATTAATTAACCAGGTAAATGATTTCATAGTTCTTGTCGTGTTGTGTGCCATTGTCTGATTAGTGGGGAGAAAACAAAACCGCAGAACGACAGAGAAAACAGAGGTATACACTTAAATCAAAAACGCTTAAGTCAACCTCGCTTAAGTCGAACCATTAAAAAAAGAAAAAGAAAAAAAGAAAGACCAAAGCTGCTCTCTGTATGACTGATTTTACAACGGATAAGTCAAAAACGGATAAGTCGAATTTGAACTAAGTCGAACATGTTTTCCCCTTTCCCAATCGGAAAAGTCGAAGCCAAGCATTTCAAGTCTATTTTCTTGTTGAATGCTCCCAGATTCCTAACTTAGCTGCTGGCCATCTACAACCCTTGCAACATAAACCTTCTAGGCAGGTGCCGGCTGCATGTTATTGTTTTTGCCAATGTCTGTAGCAGCTTGGCTTTGGTTTATCATATAAATGCTTTGTCATAATAGTAGGTTCGCAGATCATCGCGTTTCTGGCATGACCTTCCCTCTGTGTTTTGACCCTTTATCCCCACACCATTTTCCCGGCTCTCACACTGCACTTTATTATTATCGTTATTATTATTGATCGCTTTTATATAGTGTTATCTGCTGCTCTCGAGCAGACTCACTGAGCTCATGTCACATGTGATTCTGAATGAGTGACTGTATTCTTTTTTCTTTTGTTTTGTTTATATTTTTTATAGCGCTTTTTGTTAATCTCCATCGAGGTGGTGTACTGGAAGCACTGTTTGGTTGTTACATTGCTGGTGCCATGTGAAACGGCTGCCGTCTCGGCACAGGTTCTGTGTACACTATACAACAATGCCCACTTTACAGGGTCACTTCATTTAATGATACATAGGGTGCATGTGTGTTTAACGGTCACCTGCACGTTTGGCAGAATGACTCGGATCGTGTACGTGCTACTGCAGTAGCACGGGTGTGGAAAGGATACCGAAATAAGAGTCAGTACAGAAAGCTGACCCTGGAAAAAAGAATTCTCCCGCCGTTCCCGCGGGGACTCAGACCGACCTTTCGATCACGAGCCCGGCGCTCTAACCATTGAGCCACCCCAGCTCCGCTAACATTAGAATCCTCCATCCCCATGATGAGGAAGCAATGTTTGTTTTAATCCTCACAGAAGAAATCTCTCTCTCTTTCTCTTTATTATTTGTATTCATTGTTCCACGGAGGGAGGGTGTGCAGACACTAGTACGGACGGATGTGATCTCCAGTTAATGCGGTATATAAAACCGATACCAAAAGCACATAACACCAGAGAACAAGCACACACGCACGCACGCACACACACAGACGGACCGCCAGATGGATGTGATCTCCGATTAATACTGCACAGTGTGTATAACAGTCCAGCCAAATTTTGAAACTGAGACAATACAATCCAAACATATATTTAAAGAGAATAACAAGGCAAGCGCACTTGCCGAGTTTCATGCGTTTATCTCTAAGAGGTTCTGAGAATGACATGTCCCTCAAATATCAAAACATTTAGGCGTTTTACGCACATTTTACATTTGGCATGTTTGCATGCCTCTAAGTCTAACAGGCAAATTATCATTCACATATCTCTACAACGTCTTTATTCGGAATTTGCACTACACAGAATACCACGATTCTTTGCGTACTGCTCCTCACTCAAACATTAGAATTACATAGTGTCAAAGATATCACATAGTTCAGGAGCTGTGTGGGAGTCGAGGTGGCAGTCCTGGGCTGTCCGTCCTAACGAGCCTTTTGGTTTCCGTGGACATAAAGCTATACTGAACCATGCTTCGGCATTGGTCACAGCTTGTCCCTAATAATTATGTCAACTGACATCTGAGGACATTAAGCATCACTTCATCATCATCATCGTGTCAAAGATGCCTAAATGTCTCATTTTGCACATTGTTGATCTTCTGTCTTTGGTGGTAGCACCATAAGATCGATTATAACTACAGAATAGAAAGAGATGTAGTCATAATTTTGGTACCAACATATTCACCATTAATCAGAGAATGCATATAGCCTGGCAACATTTGAGGTAATGCATGAGGTAATGAGGTAATGCGTAAATATCTCCTTAGAGTGGTTTAAAGGTGAGAGAAAAGCCAAAGGTTATGCAGTCTTCAATGACAGCATTACAGCCAATCATATCTCCAGAATAAGAGATGAATTGGGGCTTAAAGTCCTCGGATGTGGGGCTGACATATTAGGGACAGAGACAGAGCTAAGTTTTTCTTATGTAGCCCCTTCAGTCAGAGAATGCAAATTAATTCCGTATACGTTACCATGTCTCACAAATGAAGATCCAGAGAGAGTTGCTACACGTGTCTGTAACCCAACTACACTATCCCACGTGAAATCGCGTGGAACTTTGTTCAAAAACAACACAGGGGCAGTTACTCGCTTCCTACTGAATTACCTTCTCTTTCTCCAGACACCATCTTGCGGTAACACGTGTTTTTGCCCGCTCTCATTTTCGCGTTTTCGACTTTCCGCTCCGCCTTTTTCTCGCTCATTTTTCTTCACGGTTCAATTCTAGTTCCGTTATGGCTTCGGTCAAAAGCTCTCCATATAAGAAGGCGTCAGTTAGGGTCCGGAGCAAGGGTCAAAACGCCACGTCCGTCAGTGCGACTGTCCGGTTCGTCGGTGCCGTCCGCCATTAGGACTTCTTCACCCTAAGAAGAACACTCTCGGCTCCGAACAGTCATCTTCCCCTTTGGCGGTTTCGTTTTTGGAGGGCTCCGGAGAGAGTGGGTGGAGGCATCCAACACTCTCCCTTATCGTACTGCCGACGGTTCGCGGCCGTCAGTTTCAGCCGTGAGACGGCCCCGCTCTCGCGGGCTGTCGCTCGGAGCAATCCCATCCCCCCTATGACATGTGACGAACAAGGTAGCTGTGAGGGAGGTTCGTCTTTTCCACAGCCGCCCCCCCCCCCCCCCCCACCGCCCTCCCTCCGCTGGTCGAGCTGGCAGTGTTGTTTCACTCCAGTCAGAGGAAGACCAGGCGCTCGGCGCCAGTCATCCTAGGGAGACAATCACCTCTAATAGGCACCTAGGGGCGGCGCAGTTGTCGCCCGTTGCCCGTCCGCTGTCTTCCAGCGCAACGGACGCTTCCGTTTGGGACCAAGGGTCTTACCCTGCGGTCCTTCGTGCCCGGTGGTAGGCGGCGATCCAATCCTTTTTGAACCCTGGGGTTCTCCCCCCTCTTGATCAGAGGTTGGCTCCAGCTGCCTGGTGGCACCCTGCCGTTATGGGATAACCATGCAAGCCCACCGTGGCCCTTCTGGGTCTTTGGGCCCACAGGCCTTTCCCTGTCCGGGCTGACCCTGGCCTCGTCCTCCATGGCTGTCCTAGGCACAGATCTCTGGTTCTGTCCAAGCAGACAGCAGGTCTCGACAGCCTACATCTGTACAGCATCGTGACGCACCTCAGGCTCCACGAGTATTTGAGTCCGAAGATCCGGTGCCCGGACCCTCCACAGCGGTCCCCTACTCTTCAGAGTCTCACGGAGCTGTGGCCATTGCTGCAGAAACAGACGCAACAACGATCTCAGTTTCTATGTCAGTGAGCAGCATTTTATAGATGGAGAACCTACAGACATAATAATATATCCAGACCAGCATGCCCTCCATCTACTTCTGATACTGTCAATGTGCCAGGACCCACACGACTTCCCTCATGTGATGTCAAAATTGTTTGTGGTTTCCTTGGTTATTTGTGATTAAGACGAATCGCTTCAAATCTGTATCTGCTTTACAAGTGCAGAAATAATCTGAGACGATGTTCGGCGCGTGGATGTGAAACTGAGTTGGTGTTGCACCTCAGTTGTCAATGACTCCCGCACACGAACGAGAAAACATCGAACTTCTGCCGAGCAGCATCAAACAGTTTTTCGCTACGGACATATTGAACGTCTTGCTGAAAAGTTCTGCTTTCTGTCGGTGTCTAAGAGTGGTGCCATTTGGCATATCATATTCCGAAATGTCGTCGGGAAGTTCAAATAATCGGGCAACTCGAGACGCGGCTACTGTTGCTTGTGTGTGGAGTAAACACGCGACAGGAACTTACACAATATTCGTGGTAATTTGATGCCATATCTGTCATGTGTCTGGCATCCCTAATATCGCTCGCTGACTGTTACCACTGGCTGGTGCACGCGACAAACTAGGACATGATCAATATCCCCCCGCGCCCCCCAAACTAAGGGCGAGGGTTGGAGACGTCCGGGAATAGTAATAACGAGTGAACAAAGCCTAGTGCATGTAATCCCAAGCGTTCTGCGGGTTTTGTTTTTCTCCCCAGCAGTCAGATGTTTTCACTACACGACAAGAACTATGACGCCATTTACCTGGTTATGTTAATGTCGTATAATAATTATACCTCTCCTCATAACCGTGTTATCCTAATCAAAACGGCAAAATGTTCCGTGAGCATTAGCATTAAAGAACTCACGAAGTCAAGTTGCATTTATGAATAACAGAGAATGATAATATTTTCTGTCATATCAGCTTTTTAGGTGTCAAAAAGATAGTTTGGTTTTCTCTGTCTCTCTCTGCCTCTGTTTCTCTCTCTGTCTCTGTCTGTCTGCCTGTCTGTCTGTCTCTTTCTGTCTCTGCTTGCTTCCCCCCCCCCCCCCCCCCCCCATCTCACCTCTCTGGTTTATAAACAACAGTTTGACTCGCACTCCGGTTTTGAAAACAAGTGGGCCATTTAAAAACAATACGTTTTTGTTTTTTGTTTTTTTCTTCTTCTCCGTCTGACAGGCCTGAACGAAGACCAGTAGCGGTTAAAACCTGCGCATAGGGGTTAGATAACTCGGACACACGGTACCCAAACTGACCAGAGGGTGGAGTACTATTCACACACACACACACACACACACACACACACACACACACACACACACACACACACACACACACACACACACACACACACACACACACATACACACACACACACACACACATACACACACACACACACACACACACACACACACACACACACACACACACACACACACACATACACACACACAGGGTAATGTAAAATCCTATAGAAAACTTCAAAATGTGGTAGTGGAGCTTGCTCCTCCTGATTGGCACCTAATGATTGTCTACTGGGCTTTGCTGGTCAGATGGCGTGCGCAGCCATCGCTGGAACTCTGCATTACTTGTTCCTGGCCAGTTTTTGCTGGATGGCTATGGAGGGACTGCTGATTTACCTGAAACTTGTGCTGGTGTTCGAACCCTCATATTCCTTGATTCCCGTCTACTTCTGTGTTGGCTACGGGGTTCCAGCCATCATAGTTGCTGCGGCTGCAGGCACCTTCCCACAGGTATGACGGCAACAGGGTTCCGCACTCTGCTCTAAGCCCCGTCTTGTCTGTCTCATACGCCTTTGATCTGACCGCCATGTGGTGTTGTGTTGACGGTGGAATGCACGATGATCTGACTACTGTATGATGTTGTACTGACGGTGGAATGCACGATGATCTGACTACTGTATGGTGTTGTGTTGATGGCGGAATGCACGATGGTCTGACTACTGTATGGTGTTGTGTTGACGGTGGAATGCACGATGATCTGACTACTGTATGGTGTTGTCTTGACGGTGGAATGCACGATAATCTGACCGCCATGTGGTGTTGTGCTGACGGTGGAATGCACGATGATCTGACTACTGTATGGTGTTGTGTTGACGGTGGAATGCACTATAATCTGACCGCCATGTGGTGTTGTGTTGACGGTGGAATGCACGATGATCTGATCGCCATGTGCTTTTGTGTTGACGGTGGAATGCACGATGATCTGACTACTATATGGTGTTGTGTTGACGGGTGGAATGCACGATGATCTGACCGCCATGTGGAGGGGATTCAAAAAAGAGGAATGGACAGAACAATTATATATATTTTTAAGTTATATTAAAATACACGCATCAGTACCTATTCTGGACCATTGACGACTGGCGCATGTAAAAGGGAGCGGGACTTATGGACTCTGTAGAAAATCAGGGGCTATCCGTCTTTAACTTGACTTGCTCATCATACATATGGGCCTGAAGTAGTTAGCCAACTTGACTTGCTCATCATACATATGGGCCTGAAGTAATGGGCCAACTTGACTTGCTCATCATACATATGGGCCTGAAGTAATGGGCCAACTTGACTTGCTCATCATACATATAGGCCTGAAGTAATGGGCCAACTTGACTTGTTCATCATACATATGGGCCTGAAGTAATGGGCCAACTTGACTTGCTCATCATACATATGTGCCTGAAGTAATGGGCCCTGATTTACTTCAGGGCTACGGCACGGAAACCAACTGCTGGCTGAGCAAAGAGCGTAGCTTTCACTGGAGCTTTGTTGGCCCTGTTTTTTGTGTCGTGGCCTTCAATACGGTCATGCTCGTCATCGCCTTGACCGTTATGTGCCGTCACCTCAAGTCCCCGTGAGTCGTTATTTGTGTGTGTGTGTGTGTGTGTGTGTGTGTGTGTGTGTGTGTGTGTGTGTGTGTGTGTGTGTGTGTGTGTGTGTGTGTGCGTTACTGCTTCCTTCACATATTCTCTCTCTCTCTCTCTCTCTCTGAGATAACAACAACAAAGAGTTTTGAACTGCAGTTTGGGTGATGCCGTCGGAACATGCAGGGCGACCATGTTACGTGGCTAATAATAACCACATGGAGTCAATGCCATGATGTCTCTGTACTTGAAAATGTTCAGACAGAACTATACATGTGTGCAACACGTCATGTATTTTGCAGTATCCACCTGATATTGTGACCATAAGAGCTCTGGTAAATGAGGATCGGTTGTGTGGACACGTTTACGCCCAATCAGCGTGACCTAATTACAGTAATCACTGACGCAGACAAAGGATAAGGTATCCAGAGTTCGTGGTTTAATTTCAAGCCACGTTCATGTTTTAATTTCTGCAACAGATTTGACAGTTTTGTTTTCTAGGACCTAATTACGGATATTGTTATAGCCTCAGGGCCTAACAATATCCGTAATGAGTGAAATCGTAGAAAATGTGAAGGGAAATGACCGAGCAGATAGACTGGCGGGCAAAGCAACCCACAAGTGGCTTGCATCTCGGAAGATCTGAAGTGTTAAGGAGCTTGAGACACTACCAGCGGGCACAAAGCCAAGTACATCACACCATCGATCGCCTGTAGGAGATAGGCGTGAAAAGAGAAAGCGCTAGACGATCTTCCTTGAAAGGACGAGAGGGGGCCATCGTCAATCAGATGAACATTGGGACCGTTTCAGAGGCGACGTTGGGGAAACTTCTCAGCGACTGAGTGGAGCGCATATGGGCTTTTCCGAGCGCATAGATACATCTCGAACTGAACTGAACTGAATTCAGCTTGTGTGTACCACACACTATGGGGCTAAAAGAACATCGTAACATGGCGCGGTGCTTTTAGCTTACTCTCCAGGCTTCGAAGCGCACTCCAGTTTATTTATAGCTCAGAGAGACAGTCCGTGCCATTAAGGTCACAAAGTGAGCCAAAATGGCGGTGCTCGCGTGGTCTTCGGCGCGATTTTCAAACGTAGATTTTGAACGAACTAGACCATAAATCAGCTGACAAATTATGTAAGCGCATTCTTTATTATTCTAAGATCGGCGATGTGTTCTCAGTTCAACTACCCTTTAAAGGGTAAACGTTCTTGATAACGTCCTGACCAGCTGCCTAAAATGTACTAGCTTCGCTATGCTTTGTTGTTGCTTTTTCTTCCGCGAGGGTAATATTAGTGGAAGGGACTAATCTTGGAAAATGTGTGTTTGATATTGTATTTATATCTGTTTCCGGACTGAAACGGTAGATTTGATTTGAATGGGGGTTTACATCTGAGAAGAGTTTTGAAATGTGTATTTACTTAGAGTCCGACAGCCTGAGAAAACCCTCTTATTGTTATTAACTCTCTCTCCCTCCGTCCCTCCCTCTTTCTCTCAATCTCTCTCCTGGTTGAATTTTTTTTTTTTTTTTTTAATTCGTTCCTCTCCCCCCTCTCTCTTTCTGTTTTTGAAAGATCCTTAATTTTTTTTTTTTTTTTTTTTTTTTGAATAGGTGAATCTACACCTGTTGAATAAGCACAATGTACGTTGTGCAGTTAACTGAAACCGTTTTCTTTTTGACTTGCAAGTGCCAAACGAGAACTGCCAACGACACAAAAACTGCAGACATCAGTTAAAGGAGCTGCCACGCTTTGTTGTATCATGGGAATAACATGGATTTTTGGTTCCTTGAACACTGGAGGAAACGCGCAGGTCGCCTTCGCCTACACCTTCGTCTTGCTCAACGGCACACAAGGAGTTTTTATCTACTTCTTTCACTGCTTCAGCAATGATAAGGTATCCCAGTCTCTCTCTCTCTCTTTCTCTCTCTGTGCATGTGTGTGTGTGTGTGTGTGTGTGTGTGTGTGTGTGTGTGTGTGTGTGTGTGTGTGTGTGTGTGTGTGTGTGTGTGTGTGTGTGTGTGTGTGTGTGTGCGTGCGTGTGTGTGTGCGTGCGTGTGTGTGTGTGTGTGTGTGTGATCTGTAGTTGAGACATGCAACATGGCGCCTGCTTAGCTTCAGCGTGAAGGCCATGGCAGCTATCCATGTACTTCTAGATAGTTTTGGAAACAGGGCAGGAAGTGGGTGGAGGGTTGAAGGGGAGGGGGGGAGGGGAGGGGCGCGCGCGCGCACGCACACGCACACACACGGCGCACTATCCGGGCAGTAGGTAGGGTGTGGCAACTTCTATAGACTTTCACTGGAGAGACACTCTTGTATCAGCTTTGACTTGCGTGCAGGTCATGAAGAAGTTTGATTCCACGCATGCCTCAGTTGGCCGGGTTTATTTGTAGTATTTGTTCAGTTGCTAAAGGACAGACCGACTGCAGTACTCCCCCGTAGTGACCATGGTGTGTGGCACCATGCCCTTTGGGTAAAGCAAGTATTGCGTAACGCACTCTTCTCGGAGCGGCACCGCCTTGCGATTCGGGGCGCGTCCCCACCTTTCGGCACCAGCGCTTTGTTCATTGCTTTTCTCAAAGGTTGAAAATAACGTAGCCAGGTTTCTCCACAAGCTACCATTTCATCGAGACGCACCGGGTCGCACATTTCGGTGAAATATCCGTATATCTCTCTCCTCTGCTGTTGCGTCAAAATATAGGGGGTCCATCTTGTGCAAACTTTGCGGTAGCAGAAGTAAAGCTTGGTGCACTCCCCGAAGAAATGTTGAGGAAGCTGGCTATTTTCTCCAATAAAATGTGAGCGTCTTCATCGACCATGACCTAGCTATACACAAGCAACCAACTTCTCATTGCACATTTTATTTTTCACCTTTTTGCCCCTTCCGTCGGAAGTGCTTGATTTCTCAGACTGAATATGTTTTATCCACGGGAAAAGAGTTGCTTTCGAAGGATTAGACGACGGGCTTGCAGATCGCAGCTCAGTAACAGTTTCTGCTGCGTAATGCCCGACAGTGACTCGTACCTTGATACAGGCTCGAAAGTCTTCGGAGGAGTCAGTCAGTTTTTTTCCGTCATTTTGTTAGTGTTTGTTACAGAGCTCACAGGAAATGCTGTGGAAAAAAGACCCCCCCCCCCCCCCCCCCCCCATGTTCCTTTTCTTGTGAATTTTGCATACAAATAGGTTAGACTGCTCTTTTCGATGAAGTCATTTAATTTCATTCTTTTGCGCGTCAAATCTTTCAATGTTTTTAACGGGGGCCTCATCCAAGATCGTAATTTGTCCGATTTTTGAACTGCAAGAACCAGGCGAACGTCTAATCTGATAATGCTTTGGGCTAGAATAGGAGGCCTAATCTGGTGAATTGAACTGACATACGCTTCAGCCAGTCACCTATCGACAGAGTTGGAACCAATTGCGATTCAACCAATCTCTTGTCACGAACGTGTAAACAACATGTGGGATTATCGCTCGTTCTTTATGACATCTTTCTGATCAGGAAACAACTATAATCAAATGAAAACTAGCATTGGCGAGTGTAAGACAGCATTTCCAAGCAATGCCTAGAACCCCATACAAATTCATTTAAACAAAAGTCATGCTGATATATGTGCCACTGCCTGTCACAGGGGTCGCAAATACGCAGGAAACGCGCGTTTGTAACGCAAAGTAGACACCTATCATGAAATTGCTCAGAAGAAAAACAAAACAAAAAACAAACAAACTTAAAACAAAATCTTTAAAAAAAAATTGTGATGGTAGTTCTAAACCAGTTCAATCCACTAGCCCTGAGCCGGTTGAAAATAGGCCGCCTATATTAAGCAGGTAATCAAACCAACCAGGAATAAGCCAGTGCCAGTGTATCCACCCAGGCACCAGTGAAAAATGTTGATTGCCATGGAGGATCCCAAGCTAGAGGATACCGAAAGTAGTGCTGTCATCCGTCGGGTTTGCACAGAATTCTGCAGTAGGTGCCAGACGCAGAATCTGAATTAGATAATTGCAGGATTGTCTTGAAAAAATTGCGGTCAGTGTATTTTTCTTGCTTTGTTTGGTTGTACACATTTTATTTTTCCAGACACTGCGTTGGCTGTGCGCAAGTTGTAAACGATGTTTGCGACCCCTGATGTCGGCTACAGTGGGATTGCCCCTTGCTCGTGTACGTTGTTTCTGGTTGATGATGTTAGTGTAGCAGCGTAGCCTTTCCGTGGATACATTTGTCTTTGATCTCCTACTTGTTGCTCTGTCCAGGTGAAGAAGGAATATCGGCGAGTGTTGCGAAAAGCCAACTGGATGCCTGACTGTTGCCGCCAGTGCTTGTTCAAGGTGTTTGCTACAAAATCTTCGCATAACATCGGACAGTCGACAGGATTAAGCGCTGCCAAAGGAACGCTGACGCAATTTCAAACGCAAAGAGAACAAAAAGACAACGAGATTTCTTCTGTGGGTGCTTTTGCGAGCAACACTGTTGGTACAAAGCTTGACACACAGAAAAAAAAGCGTGAGTCTGTTGGCCCAACATCAGCAAAACCGGGACCAGGAAGCGTTCATCAAGGAAGTGGTGTTACAACGACCATCGTAAGTATACCAGATGTCACACCAGATGACATATTGGCCAGTGCGGGCATCTACCTGGGTGAGACGGATGGAACGAGTCGTGGAGGTGATGGCAACAAACCGTCTGACACTGAAGCCAACAAACCGCCTGACACTGAAGCCAACAAACCGCCTGACACTGAAGCCAATAAACCGCCTGACACTGAAGCCAATAAACCGCCTGACACTGAAGCCAGTAAACCGCCTGACAGTGAAGCCAACAAACCTCCTGAAACCCGTGCTGATTCTCATTGGATACAAACAACAGAGAACTCAGAGTCGACCGAAACCCACGGAAAAAGTTTGTTCACGTTATTCTTCAAGAAATCCGATGAAAGCACAAATGAAGAAGACAGTCCACGAGATACGTAGAGTAACAGCAAGGCAAAGGTAGTAATGAAGGCAGAAGACGAGAGTACCAGAGAGCGGACAAAGCCAAAGGCACAGGCAAGAAATGTTTTTTTCACCTTCTGCCTCAGTCACCGTTCACCCAGCAAACTGGATGTCACCGTCCACCCTGCAACCAGGAGTCACCGTCCACCCTGGAAACTGGATGTCATCGTCCACCCTGCATACCGGATGCCACCTTCAACCCTGCAAACCGGATTTCACCGTCCACCCTGCAAACCGGATGTCACCTTCCACCCTGCAAACCGGATGTCACCGTCCACGCTGCAAAGCTGATGTCACCGTCCAGCCTGCCAATCTGACGTCACCGTCCACCCTGAAAACGTAATGTCACTGTCCACCTGGTCAACTTGAGTCATCCTCCTCCCTGTAAACCGTATGTCGCCGTCCACCCTGCAAAGCTGATGTCACCGTCCACCCTGCGAAGCCAAAGGCACAGTGTCGCTGTCACCGTCCACCCTGCAAACCTGATGTCATCGTCCAACCTGCAAACCTATGTCACCGTCCACCCCGCATACCGGATGTCACTGTCAACCCTGACATCACAGTCCACCTTGCAAACTTGATGTCACCTTCCACCTTGTAAACCTGAGTCACCGTCCACCCTGTGAACCGGATGTCACCGTCCACCTTGTCAAACTGAGTCACCGCCCTCCCTGTAAACCGGATGTCACCGTCCACCCTGCAAAGCTGATGTCACCGTCCACCCTGAAACCTGACGTCACAGTTCACCCTGCAGTAGTGATGTCACCGTCCACCTTGTAAAATTGGGTCACCTTGTTAACCGGTTGTCACCGTCCATCATACAAACGTGATGTGGCCGTCCACCCTGCAAACTTGATTCACCGTCCACCCAACAAACCTGACCTCACCTTCCACCATGAAAATCCTGTCACCGTCCACCGTGCAAACCTGTAATCGTCCATCAACGTCCACCCCGCAAACTTCATGTGACAGTCCACCCTGCAAACCTGTCAACGTCCACCATGCAAAGTTGATGTCACCATCCACCCTGCAAACCTGTCAACGTCCACCATGCAAAGTTGATGTCACCATCCACCCTGCAAACCTGTCAACGTCCACCATGCAAAGATGATGTCACCATCCACAATACAAACCTGTCACCATCCACCCTGCAAACCTGTCAACGTCCACCATGCGAAGTTGATGTCACCATCCACTGTGCAAACCTGTCAACGTCCACCCTGCAGAGCTGATGGCACCATCCACTCTGCAAACCTGTCAACGTCCACCCTGCAAAGCTGATGTCACCATCCACCCTGCAAACCTGTCAGCGTCCACCCTGCAAAGCCGATGTCACCATCCACCATGCAATTCTGTCACCGTCCACCCTGCGTACCTGTCACTGCATACCTGAACCGTCCCTACTGCATACCTGTCACTGTCCACCCTGCATACCTGTCACAGTCCCTCCTG
Organism: Alviniconcha strummeri; assembly: GCA_963584105.1. NCBI lineage: Eukaryota > Metazoa > Mollusca > Gastropoda > Provannidae > Alviniconcha > Alviniconcha strummeri. The sequence continues at coordinate 13,578,312 of OY757555.1, forward strand.
CATACCTGTCACCGTCCCTCCTGCAAATGTGTCACCCTGCAAACCTGTCACCGTCAAAACTGATGTGACCGTCAACCCTGCACAGCTGATGTCACCATCTACCCTGCAAACCCGATGTCACCGTCCATCCTGTAAACATAATGCCACTGACCACCCTGTAAACCCGATGTCACCTTCCACCCTGCAAACCTGATGTCATCGTCCATAATGCAAACCGGAGGTCACCCTCCAGCCCTGTAACCCTGAGTCACCGTGATGTCCACCCTGCAAACGTGATGTCATTGTCCACCCTCCAAACGTGATGTCATCGACCACCCTGCAAACGTGATGTCGCCGTTCACCCTGTAAACCTGAGTCACTGTCCACTCTGTAAACGTGATGTCATCGTCCACCCCGCAAACGTGATGTCATGGTCCACCCCGCAAACGTGATATCATCGTCCACCCTGCAAACCTGATGTCATCGTCCACCCTGTAAACCTGAGTCATCGTCCACCCTGTAAACCTGAGTCATCGTCCACCCTGCAAACGTGAGTCACCGTCCACCCTGCAAACCTGTCACTGTCCATCAACGTCCACCCAGCAAACCTGGTGTCACCGTCCACCCTGAAAACCTAATGTCACCGCACATCATGAGTTTTGACCTCTTTATGCTCCTTTGAAAGTTATTTATTTTGATAAGTTATATCCAAATCATTTCAAACTGTGTACGGTAGTCATATTCATAGACTGGTACAAACTTTATGCACAGAACGCCTTTACTCACTTTGGCGGTGTTCAAGGGAAAAACAATTGACAATGTGTTTATATGCCAGTATCCCTCGTAAATTTTCTTGCACTCCATTAACGACATATGACCGAGGTTAGGTTGCCTAAGTAACGACCCCACTAGGAGTTAATGCTGTCTATGATTCCGAAGATCACGACAATTCGTCGTTGTGAGCATCTAACGATGCCCTGTGTACTCTTGCTTTTAATCTGTCGACGTTTTGTGACCGCCGTTGGCAAGGTTTGGCTGTTTGGAACTGCTGACCCTCACCGGGAATTGGTCCCGTCAGTGCTTCCTGCAGGGCCATCACGCTCAAGTGGTTTTTGTTTCTTGTTGTTTGTTAGAGTTTTTATTATTATTATTATTTTTATTTTTATTTTTTTAACTTACGTTTGGCTTATGTGAGCGTCGAGCAGTATTTATTGTTGTTTACTTTGTTTTGAAGCCTTGTTCCTTACGCAATTTTGTATTCATGCCAACGTGACTAGTGGTTGTTGTCCTTGAATGACAGTGCAGCTGCGACGGCAGATTGCTAGAGTTGCTAGCTCCATTGTTACTGGCCCTCTCACGGCTGTTCCCAGACGCCTCTTTAGTTAGAGCCAGTGCCCGAGAATCTAGGTCAGCTACACAGGTGGCCCCACTTGAGATATCCGATAGCGGAGCGGTCCGGCCACGGACACGCTGCTGCTGCCAGCAGTAGATTATAGCAGCCGTCTTTCACCCCCTCCCTTTCCCAGCGCAGTCTCACCACAGAGTTGTACAGCAGACCATTGAAAAGTTCTTATTTTGAAGTTTACACAGACACCAAATACGTTTGGTACAATAGTTTTAGTCTTCATGCAGCAACAAAACCATTTCATGCAAAAATCACACAAAACATCACATTGTGTACAGTACACACACAAAAAGTACGAAACGTATGCGATTATTGTGAGGTGCTGCTTTTTTTCTCAACAAAACAACGTATATACATCACAACATCAATATATCTGCTACAGGAAGCACTCATTTAAAATCAGGCCCAACTCTCAAAGAAAAACTCACAGGGGGTGTAAACTGAGTATACCATTTTGGCAAGAGGGCCTTTCATGCAAACTATGAAAATGTGCACAGTACACACATAAAACGTACAAAACAAAGCAACATTGAAAAACAGCAAACATGCATCACAACATCAATATGTTTACTGGAAACACTCACTTAAAATACAGAAAGCACCGTGTACACTCAGCAGCCCACAAGTTAAAAATTAGAAGCAGCCGGCTAGTACTGACACTGCTGGTACTGACCTAGATTCCACTGATAGAGCAGCTATCTAGGGAGCTAAAAATAGCTCAGCCAGTGAGCCGCTAAAGCGCCCGATTTTAAGCCTGTGGAACAGCCGTGCTCTCCGTTTGCTTGATTAAACACCTTTTTAAAAACTGATCTGATCGTTTGGTACTGCTGAATATTGCCGTTAATAATTAAACTTGGGAAACTTCACGAAGTCTTTTGATAGTATGTAAGGAGAGGTCGTGTTGCCGCATTGTATCGTAGACTTGTCTTGTTGCCGGTGTTGTAATACTGATGTTATACGTACGAACGTTGTCTTCCTTTCGTCGGGTATTTGGGGTACAATCCAAGGCTTTAGACTCGCACGAACGATGTGTGATCGGCAGGGCTGCCTTCAAAAGAACACAATACCAGATATTCTTTTCTTTCAGTGACACTGTAGACGCCGGCTAGTGCTGGTGCAAATCAAGTGTTGTTGTAACTGCCAAAGATGCTCATTGTGTGATTTAAGTGGTAAGCGCCAGGCCTGTTAGTACAAATGTCGGTTTGTACGAAACAAGTCAGCACAAAGATGTCTATGTACCTGAAATATTTTAGATCGGATGGTAGTATATGTGTGCAAAACGTCATGCCTTCACTCTATTTTGCAGTGAACACCTGAATTTTGGACCTTAGGAGCTCCGCTACAAGTCTCGCGGCAAAAGTGATTTAACGTGCAAAATTCATGTGACCAGATTCCTCACGAAATCATGGGATATAAAATTCAGTTTCATTCATATCTTTATGTAAATTTATTTCATCTCATTTATTCTCCCATTACATCCTCAGTGTGAACTTGTAGTTGTATATAAAGAATTTGGTCGCCTACTATACAAAGAAGAAGTCACAGGTACACTAAAACTGCTGGGCACAAAATGGCAGCATTCATGGTCGTGTTTTCGCAAGTTTCAAACGTCTATCTTTAACAAAGAGGACGAGAAATGAAGTGAAAAACTGCTGTGTTTGCATTTGCTATTCCATTCCTACCACTACCAATAGGGCCAAGACGCCCAGCTTGAATGAAGATCCAAATGATGTTTTGACGTCATTGAACGTAAAAAAAAAAAAAAAAAAAAAAGAAGAGGGGGGGAGGTTTCGGCATAGACCGACGTAGACGTAGAGGATTGTGACGTATATTTTTTTTGCTTCTACACGAAAAGAATAATAATCGTGGTAAAAATACTCTAGTAGTTTTCGTCAAGGTTTTGATTGAGTAAGAAGACGATTAGAACTCTTATTCCCTAGCGGCAACGATCTTGAATTTCGCAACAGTGTTTATTTCACGGACAGAAACGTTTGGCCTGTTTCACAGTCCAGTTCCTTGACGTTGAACGTTTTTGGCTGGTTTGCAGGTCTGGATCTGGATTCATGCGTTGCAGGGACCATTACTGGCCATTTTTACAACTGAACAACGCACTTAATGATTCCCTTTTCTCCTTTTTCTATATAGACCTTGTACTTGTAGTGCCCTTTTGATGAGTTGGAATAGCAACAACAACAACAACAACAACAACAAAAAAGAAAAGAAGAAAAAAAAAAAAAAAAAAAAAAAAAAAGGAAAAAAAAGAAGAAGAAAGATAATCGTTATACATGTTTCAGGAGAAAGGTCTGTATTTCCTAATGCTGTGTCTCATGCATGCATTGGTCGTGAAGCTTACGCATGAATGCTGCAATTTGTGTCCAGATGACAGCAGATATGAGACGACATACTGTTGTTCAATACTTTCAAAATCAAATAAAAAGCAATGTAAACCTATGCCCACTAGAAAAGGCTATTCAAATTCTGAAGTCAGTGATTTAATAAATGATTTAGACCGTAATGGCAAAGCGGGTAATGCGACTGCACTTGAATGCCTCGTTGACAAGGTTGCGACCTGTACGGAATCACTGCAAAAAGAACTGGCTGAAGAAAAAGACCCGCAACAAAGAAAGAAAACGGTGAACGCTTTGATGAATGTTCTCTTAGCGCTGGCAAAAAATATTTTCGTAACTGACAAAATATCCCCATTCAAGAACTACGATCCCGAAAAGAAAAACAAACTCGCTTCAAAGGTGTTTGATAATTTTGAAGCCAATGGTCCTCTAGTGGCTGCAGCTCTGCCGCGAGGTACGACTTTGAGACGAAAAAATATGAAAAATATAATACTGCTGAGAAATATTGATCTTACTCTGTCCCAAATGAGCGCGTCTTTCCTGTTTAATTCAGACGGCTTTTCTCTTGACATGGGAAGTCTTAGAGAAGTGTCGGACTCAGATACATTGGGCATTGCTTCTGGCCTATTTAGTGGCGCAGGCATATTCTTAACTCCGGATGAGTCAGCATCCCTAACAAATCAGCGCGTCAATACACTTGTCATGACGATATCGGTGAATACAAAGACACCGGTAGTCTTTCTGTCAAAAAACGTGACGATCACCATGAAACTGCAGGCTCCGGGTTTGTCAAGCCCTGTCTGTTATTCTATGCAACCCAAGACTGCTGAGCTGACACCCACGGGTTGCACAGCACAGTCCATCAACGCCACACACGCCACGTGCTCCTGCAACCACCTGACTAGTTTCGTCATTCTAATGAGCGTCTCAAAGTCTGCTGAAGATTCCAGCCTGGCACTAGACACTGTAACTTACGTGAGCTGCTCTATATCTGTCGTCTTCCTCCTTCTCTCCTTTATCACCTTCGTCTCTTTTGCCGCTCTCAAATCCGATCTCAACACCATCCATACCAACTTGGTTGCCTGTCTCGGTTTGGGACAGCTGCTCTTTCTTGTGGGAGTAGATCGCACCCAAGATAAGGTAAGCATACATTACTGTTCAACTTTATACGTGTTTGCTTCTGTAACTTTAGTTCGTGGTTGTATTGTTGTTCGGTGCGTGTGATAATGATGATGTTAAGAATTAAGAATTATTCCTTGTTACTAGGCAAAACAGAAATTCTTGCTTTAAAATACGTTACAAAATCAACCCTTTACTACTCTTCGTTTGTTAAGATTGAACCAACATGTCTGCGCCCGAAAAACAAATTTTGAGCTTAAAAATATTACTCCTTTTGTGTATGTATTGTTAGAACAACTCAACGAAGCACGCAGGAAAAACCATTTGCAGTTTCTAGCGTTGCAGCCCAAGCTGAGTTTTAAGTATAAGCCTGCAGGAGCGGCGGGAGAATTTTCTTCTCCGTGTCAACTTTCTGTGCTCACTCTTAGTTCGGTATCCGTTCCACCACCGTGTTACCGCAGCAAGAAAATATTATCCCGCCGCTCCTGCAGGAATTCGAACCCACGACCTTTCAATCACGAGTCCGTCGCTCTATCCACTGAGCTATCCCCTCCCCCGATACTGGTAAGAGAAGCAGAAAAGGTATCCGAAATGCCGACCAAGCACTGTTTGTTGGGTACATGCCGTTCTGATCGTAGGTTCCCCAGTTTTCTAATGGCGTCCGTTTTGTGCCGTTTGCCAAACCAACGCGAACGCTTGAAACGTGCCTTCGTTGGATCCGCAAAGCCTGCGGGTGTCCCCACAGCCAGTCAGTTATTACTCCAGGCGGTCGGAATTTCGCACACGTAAGGAGCGTCTGAGCCATTAGCAAGCGATATGACATTCTCAGTTGTTTTTTGTTTGTAGTTGTTACTGTTGATGTTGCGTGCGTGTGTGTGTGTGTGTGTGTTCGGGAGCCAGTTGTATTTTGTTACTTTGAGGATGTTATACGTAAGCACTGTGTAAAATACGAAAATCTTCGGTAATAGCCAAGCAGGCGGTCGGAAATTCCCGGGATATCCATTCTGGGTCACAAATATCTTTCAAATCAATCAAACGGCTTCATATCTAATGAATGAAACGAAAATTTGCAACGAGAGTGAATTTTATTACAGTCCGTAAAATGTGAGTTGTCAGTACACTATCGCAGACATCAGCACTAAGGAAGTCTGCACAGTGTTACTCGGAAACTAGATCTAGATCTAACGTCAGTGGCGCATAAGCATACTTGGACACAAATGTGATAAAACTCACTTTTCTGTCAGGCCAATCTCCAATAAATTCTGCATTATATGTTGTTATGTTTGTTTTGGTCTGCTTATGCAGATTTATTTTGCAGATTATTCTGATTACTTACACGAGTTACAAGTTAGTTGCACACTTTGATCTATCCCGGCTTAGATCTATTTCAGGGTAATTTCTCAATTTCAAGTCATTATTCTCTAACAGTTCACCATCTCTAAATCTGAACAAATTCAGTGAATATTGTATTGATTAGCAGCACACACACGATGCGGAGGTGCATGTAAACAGGGTGTAGTGTTTTTGTTTTTTACACTACCCTCCTGATGTCAAATGTCTTGATGGACATATCGCTTCACGCTGACACACACCACAGAACTGTATTATCAGTTTGTATGAGAAATGATCAACACCTCAAACCTTACTATTATTTGAAGCAATCTTTTGAAGCAGTCGATTCAGTCAGTCCGCCATTCCAAACGGACACACCGCATATGGCGGCACCAAAAAGACCGTAGTACGCGAAACAACAAACAAACAAAATGTTTATCGCACATAGCGCGCAGCCGGCAGTTCAGTATATAGCTCCACCATGCCTGAAGGTCTGATACTGTCACAGACCAGCGCTTTTCGACTGCCGCCACCATTCTGAAATCATGGACATATATATGCCAGTATATAGATCAAGTTCGTGTCTGAAATGGTGTCCTACCCAGGGGGTTCACTCTTTCGGATTATCTCCCCTGTTATTTCCGGAAATCGTCTATTCTTCTACATGCTTTTGACGTGCTTTCGGCCCGCGGATGAACAATCTGAGTACATGCCACACGTTGCGAGTTCAGCGGCACGACAAAAAAGCAGGCTGCGATTTGATTAAATGCCAAATGTCATAAAATAATGTCAAAATGTGCCTGATAGTAGGAATCGTTGAACTTCACGAGCTGGCGCAGCTAACCTTTTTACTGATATTCGCTATGGTGAAGGGAGGTAACTGACTTGACTAGAACCATAATTTAGGATTTCCTGGACACTTTTTAGAGAAACCTTTCATTTATTTTAAAGTTAATTGGTCCTTAGTTTTAACGCCCTGTGAACAGCATAGGGTCACCTCAGAATAAATCACACATTCACAATATTTTCTTTTACAGCAGTTAAAAAAACAAGTCACTAAATCATACATTCACAATATTTTCTTTTACACCGCTTCAAAACACGTCACTAAATCACAAATTTGCCTAATTCACTGTTACAACGTCAAAAACCATCCATGCATCTATCTAGCATTGCATAATAAAATGTTTTGGTATATTAAAAACCAATTTACATTATATTTCTTGGTACCTATTTATATTCCGTAGGCACTCAAAACGAAAACCTGTTTAAATGGCCTGTGACTATGACCTGTTTTATTTCGCGGGCCCACACGGGATCATGTGAAAAAGTAGGGAGAGGATCTGGAAAAAAACTTCAGGATTTAATGGGAGAATATTTGTCAGCTCTGCGTTCTCAGAAGAGAGGACTTTAATATCTGTGTCCGCAATATCCCCAAAAAGAGTCATTATTTCAAGGTTGCAGGGCGCCAGAAAGATTTAAGTGTACGTTCTCTTATCTCAGCGACTTATCCGATTCGGTTTAAACTGTGTGTAACTGTTAAAGCGGAAACAAGGTCACCACAAAATGCTTTTCCCGAGTTTGGTGTCTTTTAAGGAAGAGCATTTCATTATGCATTTAGAAATAAGGAAGAGCATTTTATTACGTGTTCAGAAATTTTGAAAATATTTTATGGGCTCTTTTTTGGAGACTTAGACTGGAGAGATTTTTCAAACTTGGCATGAAAATAAACAACATTGATAATAAATTAAAATGTGTTCTTTTATGCGCTCTTTTTCTAACTGGAGCACAAAGTCCACTACAGGAAAGCAAATAACTAGGGAACATGCACTGTCGAAGCAAACTAATTCGCTCACCGATAATCGAGCCAAAAACGACACTGTCAACCGGGGAAAAAACAAAACTCTTCCAATTCCAATTATGTTTCCTTCTCTACCTTTTCTTACTCAATTGTTTCCTACCTCCCTCTTTCCACTCCAGTTGTGTCTCCCTCTATTCCTCTGCCCATCCCAATCGTATATTCGTTTGTCTTGTCTTCATTCCCCGTACCTGACGTTTGTTTACCGGGCTTTGCTGGTCAGATGGCATGCGCCGTGATCGCTGGAGTTCTGCATTACTTGTTCCTGGCCAGTTTTTGCTGGATGGGCGTTGAAGGGGTGCAGATTTACCTAAAACTGGTGCTGGTGTTCGAAACTTCAAGGTCCTTGCTTCCTGTCTACTTCTCCGTTGGCTACGGGGTTCCAGTCATCATAGTTGCTGTGGCTGCAGGCCTCTTCCCACAGGTAGGAATTTTCAGCTTGCTCCATACTGATCCGACACAAGCCGTCTGATAGCCAACGAAGACCCCGTACCCTATGCCTCTGATAGCCCCAATGAAGACCGCGTGTCCTATGCCTCTGACAGCCAATGAAGACCGCGTGTCCTATGCCTCTGGTAGCCATTGAAGACCGCGTGCCCTATGCCTCTGATAGCCAGTGAAGACCGCGTGTCCTATGCCTCTGATAGCCCACGAAGACCGCGTGCCCTATGCCTCTGGTAGCCAGTGAAGACCCCGTGCCCTATGCCTCTGATAGCCAATGAAGACCCCGCGCCCTATGCCTTTGGTAGCCAGTGAAGACCCCGTGCCCTATACCTCTGATAGCCAATGAAGACCGCGTGTCCTATGCCTCTGATAGTCAGTGAAGACCGCGTGTCCTATGCCTCTTATAGCCAGTGAAGACCGCGTGTCCTATACCTCTGGTAGCCAATGAAGACCGCGTGTCCTATGCCTCTGGTAGCCAATGAAGACCGCGTGTCCTAGACCTCTGGTAGCCAATGAAGACCGCGTGTCCTATACCTCTGATAGCCAATGAAGACCGCGTGTCCTATGCTTCTGATAGCCAATGAAGACCTCGTGTCCTATACCTCTGGTAGCCAGTTAAGACCGCGTGTCCTATACCTCTGATAGCCAGTGAAGACCGCGTGCCCTATGCCTCTGATAGCCAATGAAGACCGCGTGTCCTATGCCTCTGATAGCCAGTGAAGACCGCGTGTCCTATGCCTCTGCTAGCTAGTGAAGACCCCGTGCCCTATACCTCTGATAGTCAGTGAAGACCGCGTACCCTGTGATTAATAAGCACTCTTGGTACGCCGAGCCTACTGGCCAGTATTAAACTAATGAACCGAGACTATAGTATAGTGATTATTTTTCTTCGAGATATCGTTATCATATATTATTTTACGAATGGTCAATCAGTGCATGAACGTGTGCATAAAATACTACTGAGCATCCGTTGGTGACGTGTTAGGTCATGTTGTAGTCACATGACCATTGACTGTGTTCTAAGGTCACAGCGTTGGCAAACATATATAACCGAAAACTTTATCCCATCCAGCTGAATTGTGCGTGATTGCTAAATGCATAATAATAGGTAAAATTCCGGCTTTTGTCCAGAGAAGGTTCCCCTCAATCACACGTGTTGTGTACTGTTGCTCGGCGGGGAGGGGGATGTCGCAGAAACTGGCGCGAATGCCATTAAGGGAACAAGTTCCGCTTTTTCTCATCCTTCTCCCCTCTCATCAAGGCGATCGATGGTGCAACACCCGTTACCTTGTGCCTACCCAGTGTCTGAAGCTCATCAACACGTAGATCTTCAAGGTGCAAGCCACTTGCGATGATTGTTTTTTCCCGCCAGACTTGATTCAAGAATCATAAATTGTATGAGAGAGAGAGAGAGAGAGAGAGAGAGAGAGAGAGAGAGAGAGAGAGAGAGAGAGACAGACAGACAGACAGACAGACAGACAGACAGACAGACAGACAGACAGAAACAGGCAGAGAGAAGAAGATAAATTCTTCTATCGCAAATTGGACACTTTTCCTGTTAAAATTCCATTTCTAATCTTGAAACACAGTTTTCGAAGAAGTCGGATGATCCGTCATTTTGGATCTAGCGCTCAAACTGCACATATTTGTCAAGAAAATGAGTGTTGGGGCGAACAGTGTGTTCGGACAATGAGTGTCCAACCTTATAACCCTAAACTGGAACCCTTACCTAAATATTAACCCTAACACAAGCATCTGTCCTCAGTGTCTGGCATTGGGCGTAGGAATGCGGTTTTGGAGTGTTGTAAATTTTCCATGGCAAGCTCATTTTGGTTTCATTAGAATAGTTTTGGTCTGGATAGTTTCGTGTCTGCTTATCTCAACATGCAGGTCCAGCACCGCACTGAAGCCGCCCTCTTTTTACATGACAATAGGCCGACTATGAGAGTTATGTCTCCTTGAAGCTCACCACACCCCTTCCCCCATGCCAACCGCTGATTATTTTTTCTTTTTTAAAATTCTTTTAACATCAGTTACTTCACGGTGCTTTTGTCTGGCCGGATCAAAGTGTGCTGACCACCTCCTGTGGTGGGTCTGGAAGCATGGGTCACCTTTTATACGTACTGGATTTGTCTTTCTTTGCCCGTGTGAGCAAACAACAACAATCTATCCTGCTTTGAATGACAGTGACTCAGCGCTTGCTCTTATTTTTATTCAGGGATACGGCACGGAGACCAACTGCTGGCTGAGCAAAGAGCGTGGCTTTCACTGGAGCTTTGTTGGCCCTGTTCTTGGTGTCGTGGCCTTCAATACCGTCATGCTCCTCGTCGGCTTGGTCGTCATGTGGTACTACTTCAGGTCCCCGTAAGTCGTTACAGTTTATAGTTTCAAAGCCGACAATGAACCCGGCTGTATGGCCGGGAACACTGAACAGTCACTGTGACTGAAAAGTGGGTCAGGTGTGGACACGGGCAAAAGCCAGCCAGAGCGGGAGCGGGTAAACTGTAACCCGTGGTCCACACACACTGCGTCTTCCGGCCCTTGCCTTTCCCAGCGACCAAATTCCTTCTTTAGCTGATCGTGCCCCCCTTAAATGTCAGCCTGTCTCCCATTCTGTGAAGCCCGACTGCACAGCGTTGGGTATGAACTGGCCCAGAGCAAGCCGCTTGAGTAATTAAGTGAATTCCGTGTAGCAGCGGCACGGGCGGTCTAAGTGCGACTCGGCCTTTGAGATGTAGTCATCTTGGGATTTCGCTAATAAATCGAAGTTTTTATTTTTCCTTTTTATTTAACTTAAAAGACTGATCAGCAAAGCCAAGGATACAGAGAGAGAGAGAGAGAGAGAGAGAGAGAGAGAGAGAGAGAGAGAGAGAGAGAGAGAGATGGGGGTGCGGGGGAGGGGGGGGGGACGAGCCTGTCGTTAGACTGTCACAATCATCTGTCATCGGAACCGCCGCGTTTTGTTGTTGTTGTTGTTGTTGTTGTTGTTGTGTGTGTGTTGTGTGTGTGTGTGTGTGTGTGTGTGTGTGTGTGTGTGTGTGTGTGTGTGTGTGTGTGTTGTTTGTTTGTTTGTTCGTTTTTTGTTTGTTTGCTTTTTTATTTTTTACATTTATATACAAAATATAAAATCAACTGCACATACATTATAATAATAATAATGGAACTTTGTAAAGCGCCTACCCTGCGGCATTCAGACATTTACAGCACACATTTCGCTGCAAGTTCGCTGCTGCCTGGTTCTGCTCTGACAGTCACGTTCATCATCAGAAGCGTTACCAAGGAGAGTGAAAGGGGGAATAAAGCAATACTCAGTTTCACGTCACCGGGCCAGGTCCCTGCATGGACACAGTCCACTCGTCCGTCCTACAGCGTCCACTTCTCGAGCTCTCCAGAGATGATTGTGATGATGATCGCTTTTATATAGCGCTGTCATCCGTTCTCGAGCAGACTCACTGCGCTCGCATGTGATTGTACAAGAGTGACTAGCTTTTAATTGCGCCTTTCTGAATATCCACCGAGGTGGTGTACTTACAGCGCTGGCATGGCTGGTGCCACATGAAACTGCTGCCGTCTCGGCGCAAGTTCTGTGTACACCATACAACCATGCACCATGTCACTTCATGCAAAGCCATATGCGTAAGGTGTATGTATGTTTAGCTCTAAACTGCCACCTGCACTTGTGGCAGAATGACCGGGATCGTTTAAGTACTACTGCGGTAACGTAGATGGCCGGCAGGAGACAACACAACGGGCGGCATCCAGTTGTAGAGACGTCCTCCCACGACCACCCGTCCCTCCAAACGTGGTCACGTCCATGTCACAGCCGAGGCAAACAAATGATGTACTGTATGTACGTGAGACGAAGAAAGAAACATGGTCCACTAACCATTGGTTAAAGAAAGAAACCTGAAAATGTAGCCCCCAGTGAGCGAGACTCACACCCAGTACGTTTTCAAATTCCTCAACTTTTCTTCGGGACAACTTTAGCAACAAAACGGTAGAACAGTCATGCCCGCCAGTGATGATTATTTACCCGTCCTTCCATTCACTGCATCAATTATACAAGCATAACACATTATTCTAACAACAACTGTCACATTTATTTAAATCTTACAGGTTCTAAAGAAAGGCAGACCCCGCTACAGCGACAAGCAAACACATCTCGACGGCAGCCATAGCAAAACGAATAATAAAACTCCTCAACGCGGTCAACTACCGAAACAAAACAACTTGACCTCTGCGGATTTCAAAGCAAAAACCGCGTTCAACGATGTCAGCACTGCACTTTACAAACAAATTATGTCAAAAACCACATTAGAATACATTTCAACAAACAGGACCTTAAATATTGTAGTCTAGCATTATCACCCAGCAAACACCACAAACACGCACACACCCACACCTACCCCCCCCAACCCCCCCCCCCCCCCCACACACACACACATGTGCGCACCAGTTCCGACTCGTCTATTCGAATACAAATACTATTAAATGAACGATACTCATTACAACTACACCAAATTGAGTCTGTCTTCTCACTCACACACCCCGTGCCTCCTTCTCTTGCCTGGATCTCTCATGCTCTGTCTTCTCACCCACCCACCCCGTGCACCCTTCTCTTCTCTGGATCTCTCGCGGTTCGTAAGTGCAGAGAGATGAAGGAAGATAAGGAGGTAAAGACTCAAAAGGCGGCAAGCAAGGGTTGCGATCTCTAACAGAGTCACTAACACCGACTTCACCAAACCTAATTCACACTTCACCTGCAACCACCGTTAAAAACAACTGGACAAGTCTCCAAAACAGTTACAACGGACTACAACGGCACTCTTGACAAGGCTACAAACAGTTACAACGTACTACAAGGGCAGTCTTGACAAGACTACAAACACTTACAACGTATCACAACGGCAGTCTTGAGAAGACTACAAACACTTACCACGTACTACAACAGCACGTTCGGCAAGACTACTAACACAGCGTACTATAAAGGCACTCTTGACAAGACTACAAACAGTTACAACGTACTACAACGGCACTCTTGACAAGGCTACAAACAGTTACAACATACTACAACGGCACTCTTGACAAGGCTATACAAACAGTTACAACGTATCACAACAGCACTCTTGACAAGACTACAAACAGTCACAACTTTTAACAGGGGGTCCTCGGGAAGTGGCAATTTTATTTTATGTGATATGCAAAGCTTGATGCCAGTGGGACTTTCTCATGTTTTTATCTATGAATGACTTTTTACCAGGATGTTTATTTGCTGTTGTAATTAAATGTTTTATGATTGGAGTGAATGTGTGATGAGTGTACTTGGCACCACAAAACATTCCTCGTGCAATCAGTGTATTGACACTTGTCAATAAAGTTATATTGTATTGTACAACAACGGCACTCTTGACAAGGCTACAGCAACGTACTATAACGACACTCTTGACAAGACTACAAACAGTTACAACGTACAAGAACGGCACTCTTGGCAAGCCTACAAACAGTTACAATGTACTACAACGGCACTCCTGACAAGACTACAAACAGTTACAACGTACAAGAACGGCACTCTTGGCAAGCCTACAAACAGTTACAATGTACTACAACGGCACTCCTGACAAGACTACAAACAGTTACAACGTACAAGAACGGCACTCTTGGCAAGCCTACAAACAGTTACAATGTACTACAACGGCACTCCTGACAAGACTACAAACAGTTACAACGTACTACGATGGAATTCTTGAGACTACAAACACTTACGACGTACTAGAACGGCACTTTTGACAAGGCTACAAACAGTTAAACCTTGCCATAACAGCAATTCACGCAGTATCACATGGCTCGTAGAATTTGAAGTTGACTGTTTTGGTGAATTTGTATGCGATCCAGTTAAAACTGTGTCTGGTTTGCTAAATACATAGAATAGTTCACGCGCATAGTTCTATTTATCGATTTTGGCTGTGTTCAGGGGAGATAATTGATGCAATTTTTGTCTCGACAAGAACCGCAGCATTTCCTTCTGATTTTCTCGAAGACTTTGTCAATGAGGTATTCCATTTTTGTTGATTACCACCTCTGTTGAGCTCTACATGTTCATACAAGTTTAAGTGATTTCGACATCATTTCAAGTTCATGGGGGAGTCCGAAAGATAAAGTTGCTCAATTAATTTTCCTGGCAAGTTCTAATCCAACCAAAAGTACACGCTGTCAAATGCGCAAGCAAGTACAACATAAAGCGATTGTTGGGATAATTGTTTCCGGTTTCATTTTCGGTGAAAACTATGATCATACGACTCTATTCTTCTTCTTTGTTTTATTTTTGTTTTGCTGAACTTTTTAAAACGGGATCTTTCAAACTTAGCATGACAAGAAACCTGCATTAAGCATTTTCATATCAGTTTCATATCATATCAGTTTTCATATCAGTTTGTTGACCTTGGTTAAATTTCAAGGTCAAAGTCTGGCTTCAGACAATCATGTTGGCTACTGTATTATGGATGTCTTTTGACCCCATTGTATGTGTTATGTATTTGGCGGCGAAGGTTAATATTAAGCGCTTTCTTGTCGTTTTCTCTTTTTTCGGCAAGAACCGATCAGGAAATCTGCATCAAGGCCAAAGCATGCAGACTGACGAGGGGACTTGCCATGCTCCTGTGTATAACGGGCATACCATGGATTCTGGGTGCTCTGGGTTTGTCCGCTACCTCGGCAGCAGTGTTCGCCTACATCTTCGACTTGTTGAACGGAGCGCAAGGGGCCTTTATCTTCATCTTCCACTGCTTGACCTATAATAAGGTCTCTGTCTGTCTGTCTGTTTGTTTTATCTGTCTGTCTGTCTGAGTTTTTCTATCTGTCTGCTTCCTGCAGTGGCATATCGCGGTGTAAGGTGTAACAGGAACAGCGAATCGGACCCTGCTTGTGGTTTTTGTGTTTCGCCTTGATCCAACCACCGCGGTTGACCGCGCGTTACAGCAATTATCTCTCTGCATCTTTCTGTCTGTCTGTCTGTCTGTCTGTCTGTCTGTCTGTCTGTCTGTCTATCTCTGTCTCTCTCTCTCTATGTCTGTCTGTGTCGAACTCCACCCATCTCCTAGTCTGGTGGCGTTCAAAGGAGTTACCTGACGCATTTTCGGTCTGAACAAGAACCGTAGCATTTGCTTTTGGTTTTTCTCGGACACGTATCCAGCAAGGTCTTTCAGCCTTTGAATGAGCTCTACCTCTTCATAGCACTGTCGATGTCCTTGAGCTTGTTTCTAGGTCACGGTGCTGTTAGAAACGTAAAACTGCACATGTTGGGCTTTCTGTAAGTTCTGACAAGACAAATTGTAAAACAAAGTACTTTTTACAAGCAAGCCTGCGTATATTTAGACTGATACGTTCCCAAAAGATCTTTTTTGTTTTGTTTTGTTTTTGGTGTGTGTGAGTGTGTGTGTGTGTGTGTGTGTGTGTGTGTGTGTGTGTGTGTGTGTGTGTGTGTGTGTGTGTGTGTGTGTATGTGTGTGTGTGTGTGTGTGTGTGTGTGATTGTCGGAAGCCAGACTTTGACCTTGTGTGCGTGTGCGTGTGTGTGTGTGTGTATGTGTGTGTGTGTGTGTGTGTGTGATTGTCGGAAGCCAGACTTTGACCTTGTGTGCGTGTGCGTGCGTGCGTGCGTGCGTGCGTGCGTGCGTGCGTGTGTGTGTGTGTGTGTGTGTGTGTGTGTGTGTGTGTGTGTGTGTGTGTGTGTGTGTGTGTGTGTGTGTGTGTGTGATACGTTTCCGTGTGCTTGCACATACATTATATGTAATAACAATTTGGGGTCATTATAGTGGACTCGTAAACACCGGGGTCTAGAATTGTGAAGAAAATAAGAAGAAAAAAGCGAAAGAAAAGCACAGTATTAACATAAATTCTTTCTGACGATTTGTTATAGATTACAGACCGTTCTAATGATACAAGCTAAGTACGAGCACTCACTAACGAAGGAAAAATAAAAGCATAATTAATGCACGTAATTCGGCAATATGGAGTACTAGATCTGCATCAAACTTTATGTTTGGTAAAAAGCTATGCTTATTGAGAAAACTACTGCATTTTATGCATAGAATCACATTGGAATAAAATCCACTTGTAGAACTCTTTCAAAGCATTAGCAACAACCAAAATGGACAAAATACATAATCACAACACAAAGCAAAGAAGCAGTTACCAGGAATGCAACGCAACGCACTCCTCTACCCCAACCTTCAACTCGTGAACAATGTGGTGCAAATCAGGTCAAATCAGAACGTTATGTGGTGTGGCTATCACGCCCAATCAGAACGTTATGTCGTGTGGTTATCACGCTCAATCAGAACGTTATATCGTGTGGCTATCACGCCCAATCAGAACGTTGTGTCGTGTGATTATCAGGTCCAGTCAGAACGTTACGTCGTGTGGTTATCACGCCCAACCAGAACGTTGTGTCGTGTGGTTATCAGGCCCAGTCAGAACATTGTGTCTTATTCTTATCAGGACCAGTCAGACGGTTATGTCGTGTGATTATCAGGCCCAACCAGAACATTATGTCGTGTGTTTATCAGGCCCAACCAGAACGTTGTGTCGTGTTATTATCAAGCCCAACCAGAACGTTGTGTCGTGTGATTATCAGGCCCAATCAGAACATTGTGTCGTGTGATTATCAGGCCCAATCGGAACGTTGTGTCGTGTGATTATCAGGCCCACACAGAGCCTGACAAAAGTTCTGCAGCAGTCAGCATGTGAACCCCTCGCTCCTGTACGTCCGTCAACACCTTCTCGGGGTGGATTCACTTTTCGCTGTTGCTTTGTGCAGGTTAGGAACGAGTATCGGCGAGCGTTGGGAAAGGCAGACTGGATGCCGGGTTGTTGCCGCCAGTGTTTGTTGCTACTGCTGGGTGCACCCAATCGGCGCCAAGTGACCCACTTGACGGGGACAGGCACTGCCAGCTACAAAATGTCGAGGTCGCTCACTAGCAAACCCACCAACGCCTCCTCCCCGAGCAAGGTTGTAGAGGTGAGGTCACCAAGGTAACCCAGCGCGAAAGAAAGGCTTCGGTGCCGACAAAACAATCTCTACACACTCTCGCCATTGATACAAACCCCAGCAGCTTTCGATCTCGCCCCCCCCCCCCCCCCCCCACCCCGTAGTGATCCTGCTCAGTGTGTGTGTGTGTGTGAGAGACCCAGTTCAGTGTGTGTGCGTGCGTGTGTGTGCGTGCGCGCGCGCGCGTGTGTGTGTGTGTGTGTGTGTGTGTGTGTGTGTGTGTGTGTGTGTGTATGAGTGTGTGTGTGTGTGTGTGTGTGTGTGTGTGTGTGTGTGTGTGTGTGTGTGTGTGAGTGTGTGTGTGTGTGTGTGTGTGTGTGTGTGTGTGTGTGTGTGTGTGTGACCCAGTTTAGTATGTGAGTGTGCGTGACCCAGTTTATTGTGTCTGTGACCCAGTTTAGTGTGTGTGTGTGTGTGTGTGTGTGTGTGTGTGTGTGTGTGTGTGTGTGTGTGTGTGTGTGTGTGTGTGTGTCTTTCGTGGTATCTTTTGACTGTTCTGGCCGCGAGAGAGCGGGCTACTTAACGATATCCGAATATTCATGTTAGCTGTATGCACGTACTTTGTACTTTTTTACTTATTTTTGTACGTCTTCGTGTCGTCGTTTTGTGAAACCTCTTGCTGGTCTCTTCGCCTTCTCCATTTGCATTCTTTCCGCTTGTCTGTCTCTTTGGTTTCGGTGCGACTGGGGTCTTGCTTGTCCATTTGCTGCTGAAAAATGTTGCACACGCTGTTAGCCTGTAGGAACTATTAAAAACAATATTGCATATAATTGATATGTAAATGTATATTGAACGTGCAGTGCGTGCCCTGTTGTAAAGTAAGTAAACATGGTGCTTAACGTCCACAGAAAGCATAAGGCTTATTAGGGACGGGGAGAAGGGGGAAAGGGGGCATGGGGGCGGGGGAAGAGAGAGATTATGTACCTATCGCTACACTGTCACCACCAGAATGACTTCTGCATTAAGTGTGATGAGAGCCATTTTAATGTTTTATAACTGTGATGGACAAAGTCACTGGACCACAACGACCACAACGTTTGAAGAAAGGACAGCCGTAGCAGATTCGAACCGAGGTCCCTCTGCTTACCAGCCTAACGCCTTACCGCTAGGCCAAACCGGCTCACAATCCCTGTTGTCACACTGGCATGGGTTATGTTCTGACTGGGGGTCGTCGACATGCTTGGAGACAGATCTATTGCCTCCGTTACACTTCTTCTTTTTATACTGTGGGAGTCACTTCCCCTTGTCACAGGTCCCCCCCCCATCCCCATATTCCACCTGCCTCACATTCCCCAAGTCACACGTTCCCCTTGTCACACGTCCCCCCATCCCACATTCCCCCTGCCTCACATTCCCCAAGTCACACGTCCCCCCATCCCCATATTCACCCTGCCTCACATTCCCCAAGTCACACGTTCCCCTTGTCACACGTCCCCCCATCCCCATATTCCCCCTGCCTCTCATTCCCCAAGTCACACGCCCGCCCCCCCCCCCCCCACCCCCGTCCCCATATTCCCCCTACCTCACATTCCCCAAGTCACACGCCCCCCAACCCCCGTCCCCATATTCCCCCTGCCTCACATACCCCAAGTCACACGTCTCCCCGTCCCCATATTCCCCCTGCCTCACATTCCCCAAAGTCACATGTTCCCCTTGTCGCACCTCCCTCATCCATACGTTACTCCTTCCCCCCGTTCCCCCAGCCACACCCTCCCCTTGTCACACGTCCCCCCATCCACATATTTCCCCTGCCCTACGTTCCCCCCGGACACACGTTCCGTCTGCCCCCTGTTCCCTCTGTCCTCTGTCCCACGTTCCCCATGCCACATGTTCCACCTGCCACATGTTCCCCCTGCGAGACGTTTACTCTGACCCACGTTCCCCCTGCCCAAGGTTACCCTGCCACATGTTCCCATTGCCACACGTTTCCCCACCTACACATTTTCCCTGCCCCACGTTCCTCTATCCACACATTCCCCCTGCCCAACTTTCCCACAGCCCAACGTTTCCCCTGCTATACGTTACACCGGTGCTGTGTTTCATAAATACTATACTTCAGAAGCAACTCAAACAATTTTAGTGTCAAAATGTAAGCGTCAAGTGTAGCAGCGAATGCATCTACGAACGTTCAGAGCGACTCTCATTCCTTTCAGGTTTGTCTTAAGTGTGCCACTGTTGCGGACACCTGCTAGTTCACGTTAACTCCTGTTTACAAACGGGTTTATTTTCAGGTTTACAAAATCGTCATTCGTTTTGGCAACTTTGGCTTAAATAATCCTGGATAATCGATACACATGACATTCAGTTTGGATGATTACATCAAAAGTGTCAATACTGACTGTAAACTGATGAGTATTCTAGATTTGACTGGACAGTCTGACCGAAGCGTGTGTTGGCAGATGTGGTGTTGCATATCCAGCAACACAGAGACAGGAGAAGGCAAAGCTGAGGAGAGAGCTGGGTAGGGGGTTTCCCTCTGACAGCTGCTGCAAGGGAAGCCTGCGACTCATCTGTGGACAAGCTGATGCAGGCTAAGGTAGGCTAATTCTGAAATCATTGCTTTCAAGGGAACAATCTTTTCAAAACGTCTTTTGTTGGCCTTGTAGATGAGACCAAAACAAACACTTGAAAGTAATCATCTTATTTTCAGGTTCCAGGTTGATTTATATCGATGTTGTAAGCTGAATTGTGTGTGTGTGTGTGTGTGTGTGTGTGTGTGTGTGTGTGTGTGTGTGTGTGTGTGTGTGTGTGTGTGTGTGTGTGTGTGTGTGTGTGTGTGTGTGTGTGTGTGTGTGTGTGTGTGTGTGTGTGTGTGAGAGAGAGAGAGAGAGAGAGAGAGAGAGAGAGAGAGAGAGAGAGAGAGAGAGAGAGAGAGAGATAAACAGACAGACAGACAGACACTGAGGAAACGCACGCTCCCCCTCCCCCCCCCCCCCCCCACACACACACACAGACTGACAATTCGCTTAGGTCCACCAGTACTCGTATCCATAAACCTGTAACAAATGTATTTGCCTTGACTTGGATCTACTCTACAGTATAAATTAAAAATGTCACGAGTTAGTTAATCTGCCTACCGGATTTTAAGGTCCTGACAACCAGATTGGTTCACTTCAAGACGAAAACAACATCACTTTGACCTCGAGACGAAGAAAAACATCAACATTCATTCTCTTCTCTTATCTACTAGGCTACAAGTATATGACTTTTATTTTCCAGAAACATTACAATGTGCACAGGAATTTGTCTTGACGAACTTCATTCATCGCTATTATTATATAAACGCCCAGGGAACTAACAGCAAGAAACTCGTCCATCTTAGAGCCTCTGACTGTATCTATGTTGTTGACTGTCACTACGACCAGTCTGTCGTCACCACTGCGGGTTGCCCTGCCCCTACGACCAATCTGTCGTCACCACTGTGGGTTGCCCTGCCCCTACGACCAGTCTGTCGTCACCAGTGCGGGTTGCCCTGCCCCTGGGACCAGTCTGTCGTCACCACTGCGGGTTGCCCTGCCCCTACGACCAGTCTGTCGTCACCACAGCGGGTTGCCCTGCCCCTAGGACCAGTCTGTCGTCACCACTTCGGGTTTCCCTGCCCCTGTGCCTGGCTATGGACTTGTTCACATCCAGACGAGCGCCAGCCAGCTTCATGAGCCCGGAACTGTGATTGTCGCACTTCGCAAGGTCGGTCTGGGATGGAGCTAAGCGGCTCATGCCGGCTGGCGCCCTGCCTCGCACCACGCTTCAAACTCCAAGCACTGGTTTACGACATCCTTCCTTCAACCACTGCCGTATTTAGTTATGCCATAAGGTCCAGAAAACTGTCAGCTAACGAGCAGTTTTTTTGTTGGTGCTCAAACAGTAGTAAGTTTGTTACAAACAACTCAAATAAAACAAGGCGTATCATTTATAGCCACCAACAAAGTTTACACTAGCACAAATAAAACCACAATTGTTTGAATCGAGACGGAACTTTTTTCTTTCTTTTTTTACCCGGGGTGGATGCGTTCCATGTTTATGTGCGTGCTTTGGTGCTAGGTTGCTTCTACAGTCATATTAGTACCCGAACCTTTCGGAGGGCGCTGACCGCGTCGCTGGACAGCTGCGCGGAGATAAAGAGTGCCCCTTCAGTGGCGTATCTAAATCTGGTAGAGTTTGGAGGAAGGTGCCGGAAAGCGATGCTCGGAGTGTGCCTCTTACCGTCATAGCCACACTGACCTTGATGACGGTGACCGCACCAACACGTACAGGACCATCAGCTGCCACCCGCACTCTGACCATTGCTGGCATTAGGTCACCATCAACCATCACATTGCTAATATGATATCCAGTATTGTTTTTTAATTTATTCATCTTATCCGAGGAGTCTCTAAATTCACTGCCATAAATATTCGCTCTCCTTTTCTGACGTCATACTGTTTGTCCGCCATTTCCATTTCTGTTTATTGTTGTTATTTTTGTTTCTTTTTTGTTTAAATCAGTATTCATACAAAACTATGCTCTATGCTCTATGAACATTAAGCTTCAGAATGTCTTTCGGCATATATGAATAATTAGCATATGAAAACGTTTTTCTGTTCATACATTGCTGTCTTTGATCCTTATTGGATCCTTATTGGATCTCTCCGCTTTAACATGTATTTTTAAGTATTACGTTTACGTTTATTTTACGATCCAAAAGGACATTAAGCTTCAGAATGTCTTTCGGCATATATGAATAATTAGCATATGAAAACGTTTTTCTGTTCATATATTGCTGTCTTTGATCCTTATTGGATTTCTCCGCTTTAACATGTATTTTTAAGTATTACGTTTATTTTACGATCCAAAAGAAATTTAATTTCTAATGTCGAGCTATATGTCAACAAACCAAGATACATTTTTGCTCATAATATTGGATAATTAATAATCGGATCACTGTATGAAACGTCGACTGATTCCTTTGTAACCAAGTGACACATCGCTCGATGTTAACTTCGGTATGATTCCAAACTGACCATAAACCTGTCTCCATTCAGCTGAAAACATTTTACGCGTAAAGAAAAGAAAAGAAAAAAAGTTCAAGGTAATCTGTTTGATTGCAAATAAAAGCACAGTTCGTCTTACTAGAAATACCCATTTTTGTTCAACACAATACTAGTAGGAGATAATTATCTGATGTAGCGTTTGCCATTAAAGCAAACGCAGGCTGGCTTCAGACGCACGTTTGACTGCTAAACATCCAGTGCTCTTTTTGTCCTGATTCTGCATTTATTTTGCCTCACTGTTTACTGCTATTGATTCTGTCAGATTTCACTCCACCCAATACAGACAACATTGTCGGGGTATGAATACTGACTGAGCATTGTTATCTATGAATAGACTGGTGTTGGTTCAGCGTGGTTATGAACAGACTGGTGTTGGTTCAGCGTGGTTATCTATGAACAGACTGGTGATGGTTATCGTGGTTATCTATGAACAGACTGGTGTTGGTTCAGCGTGGTTATCTATGAACAGACTGGTGTTGGTTCAGCGTGGTTATCTATGAACAGACTGGTGTTGGTTCAGCGTGGTTATCTATGAACAGACTGGTGTTGGTTCAGCGTGGTTATCTATGAACAGACTGGTGTTGGTTCAGCGTGGTTATCTATGAACAGACTGGTGTTGGTTCAGCGTGGTTATCTATTTTAAGGAATGAATGAAAAACTGCTGTTGGTAAGCTCACCAGCTAATCACTCGTTCCTTAAATTTCGTGTTTTTACAGGGAACGAATAGACATTCTTGATTCTTGATGTGTGATTTGTACTGAGGTGACCCCATGTGGTTTGCTTCTTTACACTCCTTTTACACTCCTTCCCGGCAGCCCCGCTCTTCTACAGGCACCCGGGTTTTCAGAACACGGGTTAGGCGCTCACAGTACACATTATCCTCCTCCTCCTCCTCCAAATCCAAGAATTGAATGTGCATACAAGACCACCATCATTGCTCATAGCAAACTGTTTTATTTTGAACTTGACCGATAAACCGATACACCGCCGCTCCCGACAGCAATGACCCTGTGGACATTGAATAACGGCTCGAGATCGGTAACAGTCAGCTCCACACGTCTCGCTTCGCAACGTCACGTCTCCGGCATCAACTGAGGTGGAGCTGTGGTTAAGGCCGGCATCCAGCTGCAAGCACGTATTGCATGGTTTACCACATAAAATACAGCGTTGCCCGGAGTGTGGCCCGTATTTAGTCATCCAAGCCCTCGTACTGCAGCAAACCGGTATGTCGATCGTCAAGTACTTCTTCGTCTTCTTCTTCATCTATC
>OY757555.1:13604073-13631573 GCA_963584105.1 Alviniconcha strummeri
CCCCGACCGTAATAAGCCTTATGGTTTCTATGGACGTTAAGCATCATATTTACTTACCTACCTCTCAGTCCACCGACTCTGACCGGCAGCGCGGCCCTCGGAAAAGACAAAACGGTAGACTGTACCGGAAGCAACACGGCGTACACTCAAGCACGACGGTGAACATGTTTGAGGCGCATCCGTTCAGGGTAAAGATAATTCCGTCTCGATTTGGACGATTGTGGTTTTATTTGTGCTACTAAGCAACGCAGTGTGAACGGTTATAAAAGAAATGCCTGACTGATAATCAGTTTCACACAGGGTTCCAGGCGAGATCAAGAGGAGGGAGGTGGAGCTGGACCCTCAAGTTAGCCCAGAAGAGATCATGAGCAGGGAGGTGGAGCTGGGCTGCGAAAGCTGGACTTCTTTCGCTTCGGGTTGTTCCTCAACAGCAGTGCAACGGACATTGTCCTTGTGACTCTACCCAGCACGGCAGTTGAAACAGCATTTGCGCAGTGCACTAGTCGCTGCACAATGGCGAGGGGACACCGCCTTACCACTTCCATTGTTCTGGCGGCGGTCCACGGTCTCTCCAGTCTTTTTCGTGCGGTATCAGCGGTCGAGCCTTTACTCTCTCATCCTCCCCCCCCCTCCCCCCCCCCGCCACTGTCCCCGTCCCTAGTAAACAACCTCACTTCTGTGGACGTAAAGCACTGAAATGGTCCCATAATTAGTTTGAGTTGTTTGGCAGTGATTCATTGCAAACTTACTTAGTTCACCAACCTATTGCACCAACCTACTGCACCAAGGAAACCATGGCGGGGACCTTATGACGTAATGGCAGTGGTTGCGGGAGAAAGGATGTCGTAAACCAGCGCTCGGAATATGGCGGTGGGTGTCACTCGTTTGTGACCCAGCAGCAGAGCGTCCGACCGAAAAGCCAGGCGCAGTACTGAGCCTACTGACGCAGCTTCGAGTCCCCGATGCGGCAAGGGATTTCTCGTCGAGTCAGTCACCCCCAGAGTCAACTTTCAGTGCAGACTAGTCTCTTTACGGTGTCCGCACAGCCCCGTATGCAGTCGCATCATCAGCATTAATGATGTCTCTTTACGGTGTCGGCACAGCCCGTGTGCAGTCGCATCATCAGCATTACTGATGTCTCTTTACGGTGTCCGCACAGCCCCCGTGTGCAGTCGCATCATCAGCATTACTGATGTCTCTTTACGGTGACCGCACAGCCCCGTATGCAGTCGCATCATCAGCATTACTGATGTCTCTTTACGGTGTCCGCACAGCCCCCGTGTGCAGTCGCATCATCAGCATTACTGATGTGCTCACGTGAAAAATCCCAAACCGGCGTGACACAGTGCGGCAGCCACACCATTGTCTGGACACATGGACCTACTGCGGCGCACACTCGGTGACAGCCGGAATGGGTAGCGCTGCTCTTGCGGCTGCTGCTAAGTCAAAGTGCTAGGACAAACTGAGTCGGCAAGGCTGTCACGCAGAGACCGAGCTGCGCGAAGACTCAGCGGTGATATGCTGCTGAATCTCTGGGGTGGCCTAGCCATGTTGTGCTTCAGTCCTTCAGTCTCAGTTTCGTCACCCGGCCGCACAGCTACGCGGAATGTGTCATGCACCTCGGTCACTCAGTGAGTCACACACACACACACACACACACACACACACACACACACACACACACACACACACACACACACACACACACACACACACACACACACACACACACACACACACACACACACACATCTATCTATCTATATATCTATATATCTATATCTATATATCTACACACACACACACACACACACACACACACACACACACACACACACACACACACACACACACACACACACACACACACACACAGAATACAGAACACAGAATCTTTATTGTCTATGGATAACATAGACATTTGCCTTACGACTGCATAAAAGTTACAAGTAAAATAACACACAGCATAGTAATAACTGTACATGAACATGAGTACACATAAAACACAGAGTACTTTGTATGAGAGTCCGGAGGGCACACGCACATCCAAAACAGTCAACCCTACCAGTTACACGCGTCAACACATGCACTGAGAGGTCAAGCATTTTCAACAAATAAGAAAAGTACAACTCATCAAATTCAACCCAAACAGACAAAATATCTACATACAAACATCTCTATTCAGACCAGTACTATCACAAAATAGCTTAGCAAACCCTCACATTAAACGATAGCAAACTGACTAAAATCACAGGTATCATGCAAACAGGGGACCTAACATACTGACAGTTTTAGTACTCTCTATCTTTCAGTCTCTCTTTCTCGCTCTCTCACACACACACTGACACACACACACACTGACACACACACACACACACACACACACACACACACACACACACACACACACACACACACACACACACACACACACACACACAACACACAACACACACACACACACACACACACACACACACACACACACACACACCGCACACACACACACACACACACACACACACACACACACACACACACACACACACACACACGCACGCACGCACGCACGCACGCACGCACGCACGCACGCACGCACGCACGCACGCACGCACGCACGCACGCACACACACACACACACACACACACACACACACACACACACGCCGTGAACACACACACACTGTGAACGTGCGTGCGCGCGCGTATGTGTGAACTGGCACTGACTTTCATGGACCAGTCAAACGGTCGAGACAACATTTCACGATGTAAAAATATTCCCCAAAATCAAACAAATCAAACAAACAATCAAACAAAAACAGCAACAAACAAACAACGGATACGAGAAAGTCAGACGGATTTCAATACAAATAATTATTTTAATATGGTGTTGTTAAATTGTCCGTTCCACGCGAAGTTTGCAATAATTCACTCATCATGAATCGTTCCAATATTTCATAGGGCTGTAGAGTTGCATGGGGGAGGATTAAAAGTCACGTGACAACAACAACTTTCAAAATGGCGAAGTGAATGCTGGCAGGAACTGTTCATTGATTTCTAGAGGTTTTCCTGCAAAATCGGCCTTACAGCGCATTCTTTTCAGTGTATACAAATTGTAAGTACTAGGCGAAAAGGCAGAGAATATCTGCTGAAAAAATAGAGCGACGCGATTGATTTTGTTGCGATCCTTTCGCGCCGGTTCCAACATGTCGGAACACATTTTGGAGTTGTTTGGTGATTGTGTTTCAGTCTGGACATTGCTGCAGGATTTAGTGTCTGCGCTGCCTCAGATTTTTTTCCATTGCTGCAGGATTTAGTGTCTGCATTGCCTCAGATTTAGAGCCACTCAGACATCACAATACAGCCCACCGAATTCAAATTTAAAAACAGAAACAACTACACGAATTGTTTCACTAGTTTGTATCCCATTTGTTTATGAAACAGGTTACATCCACGCGGTAAACAAATTTTGTTCACAATTTTCTTTGCGCCAAACAACTGTGAAATGTTGCCCAAACTACTGGGATCACCATAGTATGCAGATTGTGGATCAGTTATTGACTATTGAGTCAGAGTTTTGGAAAGGGGGAGAAATGGCCTCAACTTGAAATCCAAGAGGGTCTGTTGCTGCACAGGGCAAAATGTTTGTGTATCACTATCACTATTAGTGAACTAACGATCAGAAAACTAAGCAGATGACAGTATAGTTGCCCAGATTAAGAAGAGTCCACTGGTTCTTTCTCCCCCCTCCCCCCAATTGTGGCATTTTTAACATAGTTCTGGACTTTCTTTTTCTAATGTGTAACCATTGCCAAATAAGTTGGGTGCCTTATGAGAAAAGGAGAAAATCAAACAGCCCACACTATACACTATACAGTGTCAGTCACACTCAGTGAGTGTAAACTGTAATACATACTCACAGTCTTCAGAAAGATCTGGTAACTCAAAAGAAAGAAGATGAAAGAAGATTATCTTTTCTCCATGGCTGCACAGCAAGTGCTAGGTCCCCCCCCCCCCCTCCCCCCCGAGATATGCATACAGTATGTTATTAACATTGTTAATTGTTATACTTACAACGTGAAGTTGTTTTGTTTTTCTGATGACTTTGCAGCACTCCAAATAACAGGCAGGTTCACATTGCTGACTTACATTAGTTACAATCACTACTGCTGTACTAGAATTGCAAGAGCACAAGGATTATTGCTGAACTGTGTGTGCACATTAGCACTTGTTAGGTTTGATGGCAGCTTCACAACTTAAACTGTTCTCTGACAATACATATCACTGACACTAGTGACAGCAACAGATAGTCAAACATTTTGAATATGGTTGCTCAGACAGTCAACACAAAAAGAAAATGTTTTTCAGGAATCCTTATAGCTTAATGATGTTATTCATCAGGCATAAATGATCAGTTTTCTGTCTCATGTTTTTGAGTCAAATTAACTGATATATACCATTTCAGAGTAAACTATATTTTGTAATTTTCATTTTCAGGCCAGGATGGCAGTTGGTGCAGATCTTCAAAGACAGTGCCATGAGCTGCTGACCCAGCTGAAGACAAACCAGATCACTCTGCACCAAGAGCTGGTCTCCAGCTTCCAGCCGTCTTCACTGGACAACAATCTGCAGGCTAGGCTGGCAGAAAAGAAACCTGAATATGCCAGGCAGAAGCTGAAGAGCATCATGAAGCAGAAAAGTAATAACAGCTCTTGTGTTAGTGGTGCTGGCAGAACCAGGCCCGTGCTTGATAATGCTGAATGGAATGCATGCTTCAGGCATCCTGAGAAAATGGTCACTGAAAAATCTCTGCCACAGACAGATTCACAGGAGACTGAATATCAAGGGAGACTGCGATTAGAGAAGAGTGAAGCTGAAAGGCCAAGGTTGATTCAAGGTGAACGGGAAGGTCGCGACCTTGCAGTAGCTGATGCTATGCAGGACTATTTTGAGTCCAGAACAACAAGCAGTTTGATGGATGGTTTGACAGACAGTGTTTTGGAACCTGTGTCGACAGAAGACAACACTCGACCCCAACCTTTTGCCAAGCCAACGACTCCAACCTCTGTCCGCCGTCGCCGAATCATCGATAGAAATGTTCACGTGGACTCCAAACTCAGTGAAGCAGATCTTCGTGAACTAGAGAGGGATGTGAGGGGGTTAAATTTTAGCTACTCACAACAGTTGGATGAGGACACTCTGGAGAAAGGCCATGCAGAAGAGCAGGAGGATGTGAACCAGAACTACAGAGGACCTGCTGACGACAAAGTGGATGACCCCAGCTTGATCTACCACAAGAGTCTGCTTGACACTGGAAACAACCGCCAGCTCAACAACTTTATCAAAGACACAACCATCAAGCCCAAAACCATCTTGAACTCCACTCAGTCTTTCTCCAGCAACTTTAGCAAGCAGGTATGTATAGTAATATAAATTGATACAGATTCATGGCTAATTATTGAAATATATATAATATTATCTACATAATTTTTTGTGGAGATTTTTTCTAACCAGGAACTTGAGATTGCTTTAATTGACTGAAATAGCTGCAACAGTTGTACCGCCCATCTCTATCTGTCAGTGGAACTGTGGTGCAGTTTGGACAGCACAGTGCTACTGCCCATGACTCACCCCTGCCCTCTTCTAGTCCTGCCTCATATGTTGTTATTGTGTGTAATTTAGTCTCCTCCAGTGATGGTCCAAGTTCATTTGATTCTTTGTGTCCTTCTTCCCCTCTTTCATTGTGTTACCCTCTTATTTAAAAAAATAAAATAAAATAGAATGGGCGATGAAGTCAAGTGGCTGTAAAATGAAAGTTTATGGATGATGGGAGGTAACTCCATGTGATGAGCCCTAGGGGCAGGTTAGATATAAACCTGCAACTGCTTGGTCCAGAGTCTATTGCCTTGGCTGCTTAGCCACGACTTGTCCTGTCACTGATCAGCAATACTGTCAGTGTCACCACATAGTACATGGACTGATTATTGCAGGGCCCAGGAGTAAGCTTTGACAGTGCAGCCAGCACCAGTGGCACCAGTGCCTTGTTTCACAGCCAGGCCAAGGAACGACGCATGCTGGGCTATGACTGGATCGCTGCTCTCATCAACAATGATGCGGGACTGATGGATGAGAGTGAAAGCTACTTCCACGAGCTGCGGGACTTTCGTCGCTGTAACCGTGATGAGTGCTGCAATGACTTCTACATGGAGTAGGTGTAGACGGTTATTTTGTGGTGCACCCCCATTCCAGGTGTGCCATGGGAAGTGCTACCCAACTTACCTACTCTTTGCTTACCTCTCTGAACTGCTGCATGTCTACACCCCATCTCATACACTACGCTGTTCTTCTGACACCTGCATGCTGGAAATCCAACAATACAAATGCAAGACTCATGGCTTTTGTACCTTCTCTTGCTTTGGACCCCACATTTGGAATTCACTCCCACAAGACCTTAGACACTGCTCAACCCTGTCATCTTTTAAAGCAATCTGAAAACCTTCCTCTTTTCACAGTATTTCCATCCAGTTTCTGCTACAGTCAGTGTGTGTGTTTGTAGTGCTTTTTTTTTAAATCTTTTTTTAAAAATCATACTTTATGTAAATTGTTTTGGTAGGACTATGCTCTACATGTGTATGGAATATCATATTTAGGTTAATATGTTATTATGTATCATGTGAGCGCTCAGGGGGTTGATGAACGCATGATAAATGTACATTATTATTATTATTTGTCAAATTTATTCAGGTCCCATCCCATTCCCAATCCTATGTTAGATATATTCTGTATTATTATTATCATTATTATGTGAGCTGGTATGGCTGAGTGGTTTGGCTCGAGGCTGGTGAGCAGTAAGATCATGGTTTGATTCACTTTGACTCTTCTCTTTCTTTAAGTTCAACTAAGTGTTATTTATGGACACCGCCCATTTGTGATTTTGCCCTTTCACAGTCACTGAATCATTAAAGTGACATACTCTGGATCTGTGTGGAAGACAAGGTGGATGTTCTGGGTCCCCCTCCCAGATCCTTAATAGTCTGTGCGACTCTGTGGACATAAAGCAACACTGAAGAAGACTGTCATTGCCCATGTTAATGCAAAGTTGTGCAGGAGGTGACAGTACAGTGTTAAGTGTAGTTTCCCTCTTCCTCCACCTGTTGGGAACTTGGTCCCCACCAGTACCTCTCTGGAAACAGTGATGATGATGATGTGGAGCTTAATGTCCTCGGATGTCTGGTTGACATATTAGGGACAAACTGTGACCAGTGTGTGTGCATGGTTCAATGTTGCTGTATGCCCACAGAAACTATAAGGCTCATTAGGACGGGGAGCCCAGGACAGCCACTTTGATTTTCACCTAGCTCCTGAACTCTGACGCTGGAAACAATTTGATGTTAAACATATCTAAGCAAGCAAGCATTCTGGAAACAACTTGGTGTTAAACATGTCGAAGCAAGCAAGCAATCTTGTCTGTGGATGATGGGAGATAACTCCATGTTCGGAGACTTGCTGTTTGATGTCATTTATGGACTATGGGAGATAACTCCATGATCAGAGATCGGCAGTTTGATGTCTTTTATGGACTATGGGAGATAACTCCGTGACGGGTACTATGGGAGATAGCTCCATGATTGGAGACCTGCAGTTTGATGTCGTTTACAGACTACGGGAGATAACTCCATGGGTGGAGACCTAGGTCTTTGAAGGAAATGATGGACACATTACTTTTGATCATATCGATATGCATCACCCTTCAGTCTCTGCGATAGTGTATTGTAGGGAAGATGTTAATATCATTCCTACGTCATGTCTGAGTGTTCCGTTCTGTGTTGCTGATGCATTTGTGACATGATTTGACCAATGTTTTAAAATATTTTTTCAGGGGACCTTTCACCTTGACGGAGACAGAGCCTCCAGCTGTGGAGAAAGCACTCAATGAAACAAGTATGTTGCTAAGTGTTGGTGGCCACTGCACACCTGACCTCTTCTTTTCTCTCTCTGCTGCTGTGAGGGTGAATGTGGCTTTGTTAGTTCTCTGTGAAATGAGGCAGTGTTCCTGCTGCTATCATGTACAACTGAGGGTGACTAGCTTTGTTAGTTCTCTGTGAAATGAGGCAGTGTTCCCTTCGCTGTCAAGTACAACTGAGGGTGAATGTGGCTTTGTACTCTGTGAAATGAGGCAGTGCTCCCTCAGTTGTCATGTACTACTGACGGTGAATGTGGCATTGTTAGTTATCCATGAAATGAGGCAGTGTTCCCTTTGCTGTCATGTACAACAGGGTGAATGTGGCTTTGTTAGCTGACAGTAAAATGAGGCAGTGTTCCCTCTACTATCATGTACAGCTGAGGGTGAATGTGGCTTTGTTCTCTGTGAAATGAGGCAGTGTTCCCTTTGCTGTCATGTACAGCTGAGGGTGAATGGGGCTTTGTTAGTTCACTGTGAAGTGGGGCAGTGTGCTGTCATGTACAACTGAGGGTTAATGTGGCTTTGTTATTTCTGAGTGAGTTTTGTTAGTTAACAGGAAATAAATAAAAGCCAGTAAGGTGAGGAGGTGAGCTGGCCCCTTTTGTTATGTCTGTTATAGATGGGTCAGAGTAGTCTGAAAGATCATTTTTTTCCCCAGGTTTGAAACACCCACAGTTATATTTTTTTGCCTTTTTTTCCTCTTTGGTTTCTTTCATTTCATTCTTTTTTCCATTTTCTTCTTCTTTATTAAAGATCACCTAGTTGGTGTGTGTGTGCATGTTGAGGATGTACCTGAACAGTCCTGTTCGCATCCTCATATTTTACAGAAAAGCTTGAAAATGGTCCTTGTGTTCAGACCCCATAAATATATATGTTATATGCAGTACACAGGAGCCAAACTGGTCCATTTGTTGACACCAGTGTATGTTAGTACTGTTACAGAAGAGCCAAATGGGTTTCATTTGTTCACATCCTTGTGTGTGTTTCAGAAGTCCAACCATTCACCGTGAATGAGCGACTGTTCACAGTACCAGTGACGGAGAACTTGTTGGGGGAACCTCTGGACTTGGGAAACAGGGACAGCCGGAAGATGGAGCCCACACAGGACAATCCCAGATTTGTCAGGTAGCCTGCTGACCCTTCTCCAAATGGTGTTCTACATCCACAGAGACCATAAGGACTAGTAGGAATGGAGAGCTCAGGATGGCCACCTCCACTTTCACACAGCGCCTGAGTTCTGCCTACTGACCCCTTGCCTGCATCACTTTGATAGCTGCCTTCACCTGGTTAAAGGGGACACCAGTAAAGAAGCTTTATGGCTCTAGTGATAGAAATGGGATAAAAAGAATTGGGTGATGGCAGTTTTTTGTATATTTTATTTATGGTCTAGTTATTTAAAAATCAATGTTTGGGCACTAGCATTTTGCACCTGGCAGTGTGCGTCTGTGGTGTCATCAACAAGGCTGGCACACATGGCTCAAGCATTTGGTAAATCCACCTTTCAGCTTGGACATGGAAATGCTTTCACAGTTTCAGGCCAACTTGCATCTTGGCTTGGAGTCTCCTTTAACTTCTTTATTTTCCTCATACAATCTGGTGGTCAAGGGTGTCAAACACAGCAGAGAGATCGATGAAAGGGACTATAGATGCTAACCTGTTGTCAGTGTTAGAAAGAAGATTGTCAGTGACAGCAAGCAGCACTGTTTCTGTGCTGTGTTCATTCCTGTATGCAGACTGGCAGGTTTCAAGCTGACCATTGTCACTGAGGTGTTCCTGTAGCTGTGTTAAAAAGCCTTTTCAGTTCACCACCTTGGCAAAATCATCACTTGGGAAACTTGTTTTCTAAATTAGATATATAATATCAATGGGGCATTAGAAAAAATATTTTAGAGCTTTTATTTTCCTGGCTTAAAAAGAATTTAATCCTTCCTTTCCCGTTGTTATTTTGCTGTCTTCAGTGAGTCGGGGGGGAAAAACAGTTTTGAGGGTTTTTCCTACAGATACTATGACCTCAGTCCATTGTAGCTGTGTGTTCCCAAGGGCCAAGCAACCCCAGTTTCATGTTAGGGACAGTTAGGTCTGCAAACAGTAAACAAATGTGTGGAGTCATTTCCCTTTCTTTTTTTCAGGGTCAGCATACCTCGCTCAACACTGCAGCTGCCCTACAAGGTGCGACCACACCGAAGACGCAGTTTTGATGCCAGCGACAGCTGCTCTCTAACAGAGGTGAGTGATGGATTGACTGAGATGAGGTCATGGAGCTGCTGTATGATTCTTTTCATAGTGCTTGTTTCTTGTCCCAGAGTGTGCCTTCAATAGAACAGAGTTTTGTGCAGCAAGGATTGAAAGTTGAGGCGAAGTTGGAGAGACGATGTGAAATCAAGTTTGCTCACTGTTCTGTATAAAAACAACTGAGGACTTATGACATGACCTTGCCGTTGTTCTTGTGCCAACAGTAAACATTTGGTTGGATTGTTTTAAGTACTAGACAGTAAAGCAACCCACTGCAACCACTGAGCTACTCTTTTTGTCTTCTTTTTTTTAGCTTGTGGGCATTTTTCTCTTGCTGTCTGTCTGTTTTTATTAGTTGTCATTTTTTTAGAGAGAGGCTTCCCTGAACAGAATCTGCTGCCCCTATTACATCCCCCCTTCCCACCCACCCCAAAATATTACATGGGCATAACCCTCTGTAGCAAGTAGGGGTTTGAAGTGACGAAGGCACACCCACATGAATGGGAACAACAGTCAGTATACATGTTGGATGAAAACCTTCCCCCTGTTTCCCGCACCGCCCCGCCCCCATTCTCCCC
Source organism: Alviniconcha strummeri (assembly GCA_963584105.1). Taxonomy (NCBI): domain Eukaryota; kingdom Metazoa; phylum Mollusca; class Gastropoda; family Provannidae; genus Alviniconcha; species Alviniconcha strummeri. The sequence continues at coordinate 13,614,847 of OY757555.1, forward strand.
CAAACCTCCCTCCCCAATAACCCCCCACCCCTACCCCCACTAAATTGTCCTGACTAGTTACAAGGCTGTGCTTACAGGCCAAACACGAAGTAACTCCGACATTGTTATAAGTAGAAGTCTGTAGTGTAGTTGCAGTGGGGATAACTCTTCACAAACAGTTGTTGGTTTTTAAATTGTAGTTTGTTTCCCTTGACACAGGTTTGCACCTCTAAAGCCAGGCCTGAAAGATCTGTGGCAAAACAGGTGTTTTATAAAATGAGTTTCGACAAAGAACTGCATTGGCTGTGTGAAGTGGGTTTTCATCATCTGTAGTGCAGCATGTGTACAATGACGGTGTTGCAGCATTGCCTGATGGGATGGAATGCTGTGAGCCCAGCCACTCTCCCCACAGCCTCCAGTGTGTCGCTGAGTGATGCCCTGACTGGTGTCAACCCTAAACATGCTACTGTGAGTGTCTGCTTGTCCAGTCTGTCTGTTTGCTGGCCTTTCTGTCTGTTTGCTGGTCTGTCTATCTGCTGGCCTTTGTTTGCCTGCTGGTCTGTCTTTTTGCTGGCCTTTGTCTGTTTGGCTACTGGTGCCAGCTGGCCTGCCGGTCTGTTTGCTGGCCTGTGTGTCTGGCTGATTGGCTGCTGTACAGTCTGTCTGTTGGATTGCCTGTCTGCTGGCCTCTCTGTCCATCTGCTTGTCCAGTTGTCTCTGAGAGAGAGAGAGAGAGAGTCCATGCAGTATATTGTTTATTATTTATCTGTTTATTTATTTAACTTCCTGACCTGAATTCAAATTTCCTATGTTTACAGAAGATAATTTCTTTTTCTCTTGATTATGTTGATTCATGTCTGTCTACCTGTCTGCTTGTCCAGGTGTCTGCTGGCCTGTTTGTCTGCCTGTCTCTTTATTTACATGTATGTCATTTTCTTTGCATGTCTGTCTGTGTTTTTATTTACTTGTCATTTTCTTTGCTAGTCTGTTTGTCTCTTCTTTTACCAGTTTGTCTTCTTGCCTGTGTTTTTCTTCTGTGTGCTTTTGGTACTTGCCTCTCTTTTTTTGCTATCAGTGATAGACTCTTTGCCTGTTCTGACTGTGTAGCTGTCTGCACATGTCCTCATTTTCATACATTTGTACACACATTAAAACAATTTTTTTGCCTGTCTGGCAATGTTAATGGAAAACAGGCTTTATGTTACTTAAACTTAAAGGAACACACATTTTCACTTGCATAAAAAAAATGTAATGTTTAGTGTTACTGTTACTAGTGTTAGGCATGGTTGTTTGTTTGGAAAATAACCGGATTGTATGGATCATCAGAGTGTTTGCTTTTCTTGTTGTTCTCCTGTCTGCCTATCTCTTGTTGTTTCCTGCATTAGTCTGTCTTCATTGCAAACATACTTCACAACTGACAAGTCTCCTTTACTGCTCATGATGCGCAACATGCTTTTGTTGCTGTGTCAATTAGCATTTTTCTCTTTCCTTCCTGCTCATGAAGCTTTGTGTTTTAGCTGACAGTAAGGAAACTGTATATTTTCATTCACAGTGCTATGTAATAAAAAATATAAAAAATCCCCAAGTACAGGTGTGTTGACTGAGTGTTTACTCTTCTTTTTACTGGCTGCCATGTGCTCACACTGCGGGACATTATTGGTCTCCAGACGATGGCGGAAGCAGAGAAAGCAGCCTCGACCTTCCATTGGCCGCTTCTTACTGACCCCCGGCCCATGGCCGACTCTCTTCCCACATGGCGACAGCAGTACATGGATACGACCTTGAACTTTCCCCGTGGCGACTCTTCCTCACTGTCGCTGTCATCGTCACTTGGGGGCGGCAGGGGGGGCGCCGCTGCATCGGTCGATCTTCGGCAGAAAACAGACGAGCTGCTCAACTCCACCTACTCCATGATGTATGAAATGCAGCGGGTGCGTGAGCAGAGAGAGGCAGAGAGGGCCAAGAAAATTGGCAAAGCAGCCTCTTGAAGTGCTTCCCTGTATTGGTTCTCCCTGTTTCTCTGACAGGTGAGGCGTAAGAACAGCAAACTCAAGTTAAAGAGGACACCAAATGAAGAAGCACCACAGTCGCTATGGATAGGAATGGAATGGAATAGACCCACAGCAGTTTTTCAGTTGATTTATGGTCTAGTTTGTGGATAAACAACATCTGAAAGTTGTGAAAACATGGCTGTGAGCACAGCCATTTGGTGGCTGTCCATCTGTTTCTGTGATGTCACAAACAAGACAGGCATGTGTGATACAAGTGTCTATGATGTCATAATCCAGCCTTTGTTGTTCTTCATTGAGAAAGAGTAAACCAACTTGACTGCACCCAGTGGATCTCCAATTTGAAGCAAAAAAGTATTTCTGTAGCATAAATATTGACAGAAACAACCATACAAAGCCTGAAGGTGGTAATACTTGCACATTTTCATCCAGCTCACATCTTTGCTTGGGGTTCCTTTTAACTTGCTGCTTGCTTGACTTTGTTGACCCCACCCCACCCCCTTCCCCCAACCCTCTTTCTGCCAATTGTTTCTGTGAATGTATGACATGAAATTTAAACCAGTACTCTTTGTAATTGTACTCTATATCATGACCACAGATGATCTGTATTTTGGACATAGAGGCATTTATTTATTTGGAATGTCAGTGATGGCAAGCTTTTGGTTCCCCCAGTTCATGGCTTCACCATACTTTTGTACCTATGTATTTGGTGTGGCCGGTGTGGTAGTTTGTACACTGCAGATTTTTTTTAAATAAAGTTTAATCAAAATGAAAACACTGATGTGCCTATGCTTTGCTGTTGTGAATGACCCTTGCACACACACACACACACACTTACATGCAAACATACAGACTGACAGAGGTGCATGCACACACCCACGCGCGCGCACACACACACACACACACACACACACGCATGTACACACACTTGCATTCCTACAAACAGGCACATGCACATGGCATGTATGCACACACACGCATGATGGTGGTACACAGATCTGAGCCTTACCCATTTATTGCCCAATTTCAGTGGCCTTGACTTTATTCTGAAGATGACGTCATGAAGCAGCTGAAACTGAGTAATATTCCTGACTGGCGGTTGCTGTTTTTGGCCCTGTTGTTACCGTCACTGATAATGATTTTGGAGATTGACATTTGAACACGCACAGGAGATAACGGACATGTTTTTTTTAGCTGGGTTCCGGCATCATTATCAGCCCCACTGCTTTGTTCCGGGGAGGTGCTGACTGCTAACAATGGCAACGACTAAACAGTGGCAATGGCTAAACAGTAACAAAGGCTGTATAGTGGCAACGACTAAACAGTGACAAAAGCTAAACAGTGGCAATGGTTTAACAGTGGCATAACTAAACAGTGGCAATGGCTGAACAGTGGAAATGACAAAGGCTAAACAGTGGCAGTGACAAAGGCTAAACAGTGGCAATGACTAAACAGTAGCAGTGGCAATGGCTAAACAGTGACTATGACAACAAATAAACGCTAACAGTAGCAATAACTAAACTGTGGCGATGACAAGCCAGCTGAGTAAACAGCTACAGTAAACAATTACTGTTGTCGTTCTCTGAACAACACTTTAAGTATGTAAACAAGGTGAAGAATTTTCCAATGAAAAAATAAAATAAGAAAAAATCTCTGTGTGTGCTGTTTATTGCAGCAGATGATAAACTGACAAAGCTGCCACAATCAACACCATGATCAGTTCTACGAAGAGGACTGTTGGATACTTTTTACCCTTGAAATGCAGGGTACATTTTGTAATTGACAGGAAATCTTTTGCTGTAGACCAAAGCGTTATGGCTTCCTATTTATCTAAGAAGTGTGACGCACTTGGCTCACCGCGAAATCAAGCCATGTAATTTGTTCTTCGGTGACAGAAAGCATTTTGAGAAGCCGGAAGTCAAAAGTGTGGTGTGTCTTGTCTGCGTGTGCTGACTGGTTGATCGCGGCCTGTCGCTCAAATATTGGCTGTACATTACTCGTCTTGTCGATCGGACAGAGCCTTTGATCTTTTTTCAGCAGTTCTTTATTCGTAGAGTGACAGACAACGAAAACACCCATTGTTGGTTTTGCCGTGAAACCATCCTCAGTGACCTTGGACTGAAACGAGTCAGTCTGTGGTTATCCAATCGCTGATCAGTTCTTGTTTATCACGACAGTGCACTCTCAAGTGACACTAGACGAATAAAAAGCGCATAATAATAATAATAATAATAGTAATAGTAATAATAATAATACTATTAAAATGTGTAAACCAAAGTTCCAGGAACGGAAATGTTTCTTAGCTGAAAGTATGGCACAGAAATTGGTCTCTGCGCTCCAGCTGGTTATAGTTATAGCTAAAAGTGTGGGGTATGATGGAAGAAACGGAAATTAAACACTATCGATTGCAGGCGCCTGTAACCGGGCCAGCGAGAGCACCGTGGTCACTGGTCATGGAGGGAATTGAGCAGCAACTTTTAAGGAGTCTGTTTTTCACATCGGGCTGAAATTCGGAAGTTTGACTCCACATTATATAAAAAAACTAATCATGTCTGGGTTGTGACGTCATCATACGTGCTGGCGGACGGAGGCAGACAAGAGAGGAAGAGACGGGGGAGGGGGGGGGGGGGGGGGGGGGGGCAGAGACGGAGAGACAGACGAGAGAGAGAAGGACAGACAGGAGAGGGGGGGGGGGCCACAGAGAGAGAGAGAGAGAGAGAGAGAGAGAGAGAGAGAGAGAGAGAGAGAGAGAGAGAGAGAGAGAGAGACTGATTAAACTTTATTTTTGAACGGTGAAGATATTGGCACAAAGGCCGACTCACATAGCTGCCGTTGCTACAGTACTACTAATAACCAAGACATTCACAGAGAGAGAGAGAGAGAGAGAGAGAGAGAGAGAGAGAGAGAGAGAGAGAGAGAGAGAGAGAGTTTAAATATTTTATATTTTAATTGCATATCGGCCACAGGCCCCAATACAAGTTAAAATCAAGTTTAAAATCAGTACATATACACATTAATCTTTAAAAAAATTTAAAAAAAAATGAACAAGTAAAAGACACCGTAAAACCAGTCTGTTGTGTACAATGCTATATCGTAAAACTAGTTTGACCCCGTAAACTCTTTTCTTCTCCTAATCGCACTGAAAACAAACACTTGGCCAATCGAAACATATTTGTTTTGCTTTTCCAGGAAAGAACATTTTCCAGTGAAGCCGTGACTGTGTTTTGAGACGTATCGTTTGGAAGTTTCTCCCGATTGTCATTATAGAGGGGACAAAGGAACAACAAGTGCTCTTCGTTCTCTATCGCATTTACACAAACTACACAATTTCTCTGGATCGCACAAGCACTGTAGCGATGAAGATTGTTGTTAATTGGTAGCACACCAAGTCGCAGTTGGCACAATCCAACTCTGAAGCAATATATTTCAGGGGCTGAAAGGTATTGCTCTGGTTCAAATATTGACCTAACATTGCGGTATGGAAAGTATCTGTCTTTATCTCGAATAGTTGCATTCCATTCTTTAATAAAATTGTCTGTAAGTCTCTGTTTCAATTCACATAAAAATTTCTTTTCGTCTCCAACCCCTTGTTGTAACCAAACACAGTAAAAGCCGTTTTTGCTTACTACATCCTTCACCTGAGTGACCCAACATTTCTTCTCGCTTTCATCCATTAAAATCATCATTTTATATGCTTGCTTAGGGATCCTGATGTCGTCCATCTATAAAACACGCAACCAATATTTCAGACACCGTAGTGTACTATTCACAAAAAGTGGGTATCGACCGAGTTCACCGTACACCATCTTGTTCGGTGTTCTCAGAGGAACTCCTAAAAAACGCTTACAAGCCATCATGTGCACCTTTTCTAAGCCATCCAGTCTCACAATTCCCCAGATTTCAGATGCAAACATCAATATAGGCTGAATCTTAATAATCTTAATATAAAAAATCTTAAAAAACGTCTGTCTTGTCATATCCTTTAGCCTCGTCAAGGCTTTACATAAGTCTTGCCTTTTGCTACAAAAGCGGAAGTTCCTTCTCTGTAACTTAACTTTGTTGTAAAAGTAAAACCCAGATATGTATAACTGTTGACCACGTTCATAGATTTACCAGCATAATACTACTTCTCGTGTTTGCCAAGATGTCCACCCTTTCTGAAAACCATAGCCTTTGTTTTGGCTTCATTTACTTCCATACCCATCTTTACACAGCAGTAGCCAGGAGGGTTACATCATCCGCAAACAACAAAATGAATAATTCTATGAGACCTGATAACATCTGAACTCCATGTTTGCCAGCGCTTTGAATATGTTCTGGCAGTTGATTAATAAACAGACAAAACAAGGTAGGACTTAGCACACACCCTTGCCTTACCCCATTTGGACATTCAAAAACGTCTGTATACTCATTTTTCACTCTAACACAGGATAACAAAGAGTTTACATAGCCTTTATGGCCCCCGTAAACTTGCCGGATACACCTTCCTTTTGTAATGTTTCTAGCAGTTTACAGTGTCTTACCGAGTCGAGTGCTTTGCGGAAGTCCACAAAAGCAACGTACATATTTGCTCCACGCTTTTCAAGGTGCTTCTAAACAATGGCATTCAAAACAAAAATATGGTCTACTGTAGAATAATTTTTACGAAACCCTGCTTGCTCCTCGGCGATTTTGTTGTCCTCCAACCAGGCATACAGTCGTTTGTTCAGAATGGATGTGTAACATTTGCTAATTATGCTTAACAGGGACACACCTCTATAATTATCCGGCATATCTGCATTCACTTTCTTGTGGATTGGGACAATGATGGCTTTGGCCCACTCCCGGGGGTAAATACCTTTGTCAAACAAGTTATTAAAATATGTCACTAAAAACATACTTATTTTGCTTCCTCCAAGTTTTAACATTTCTGCCAGAATGTTGTCAAGACCACATGCCTTTCCTGTTTTTAGCTTGCTTACAGCAGCTCTAACCTCGGCTTCAGAGATTGGCTGGTTTAAGACATCACTATCCAAATCAAGTATCTCACTGACCTCATCATCCAGCTCACTACACTCCCTGCTGCTTCCTCCATCTGCTTGGTAAAACAGTTGTTGGAAGTGATCAAACTATCCTTGTCTTTCAATTTTTTCACTTAACTCTAGTTTCCTTTCACCACAGCATGCCCTAACTTCTTTCCAGAAATCAGAGGAATTCTTTATACTTGCAGCTAGTGATGCTGCTTTTCTTTTGCAATACTGATTCTTCTTCTGCGTAATGAGGTTCCTGTACACCTTGTTAGCATTTGTATAGGACTGTCTACTCTCCTCTGATCTTTTTTTCTTGTACTGTTTTAGCAGTCGTTTTACATCATTTTTGTGTTCCTTACACTCTTCATCGAACCATTCGGCTTTTTTAATTGAGATCTGATATCATCAGAACATTTTTTCAACGTGCACTCACTAGCAGCTTTCAAGCAGCCAACAAACGAGTCTAACACCTTGTCCGCATCAAGGATAATTTCATCTGTGGCTTTGCGAAGAAGATCCTGAATTTCATCTGACCCAATGCAGCATTGAAATGACTGCTCTTTTGTTTTATCCCAAACAATTTTGTTTATAACTTTTGGGTTCTTTCTTAACACCTTCATGTTGACATTTGCAACATCAGAAATTCTCATTTTTAATGTAACAGGCATGTGATCCGACTCTATCAAACTACCTACATCAAGAGAATCTACGCACACGCTGTAAAACAAATCACATGACATGATGAAGTAGTCAATGACACTTGAACCTGTCTTTGATATGTAGGTGTAACTGTCATCAAATCCGCACTCAGTCAATCCGTTCAAAATCATGCACTCATACATATCACACAGGTCGATGAGCTGATTTCCAAATGTGTTCATATGGGTGTCGTTTGATCGTCTGGGAAAGGGCTCCTTGTCACAGTCCCTATTACAAAACACGTCACCGAGGTCTTCAGCATCCCGTGTTCCATTTCGGATTCCCGTTCGTGCATTGAAGTCCCCACACGTAAGGAGCAAAAACTCCTCGATATTGTCACATATATCTAAAACACATTTTTCTATGATTTCAACACAATAACCATTTTGAGTATGATCATAATATGGCGACTGAGTAGGAGGAAGGTAGGCGAAGACCATTACTACCGGTTTGGCTGTCCCAAAGAGTTCTTTATCTATTCTAAACACAATTGCATTGTCAATTTCTGTATCTAAACGTTTTATGTAGGACGCCAGTGACTTATGGATCAGCGCAATGACTCCTTCCGAGAATCTGCCTTGGTGTGAGAGTGTTTTTTTTGCAGGGGAGGTAAACATGCAAAATTCTGTAAACAAGTTCGAACGCAATTCATTACTCACATACGGTTCTGTAAGACACAAGATGAAAAGATTTTACGTATTCAACAAAGTCCGCAATTTGTAGTTTCGGTAACAGGCCGCCTACATTGTAGTTAAAAAATCTGATGCATCGATTATTTCCATGTTCATTTTCTGCACGCACTGACCTTTCTGCATTGTAAACTACACTGTCCGAATGGAGCGCCTCGTTGTTGCAATCAGGAAGTATGCTGCCTGCTTTCTGTCGGAGATGGCTGCCATTGGTGGTGTCCCCTGTCGCCGTCTCTGCGACAGACACGGGTGTGTGAGAGAGAGAGAGAGAGAGAGAGAGAGAGAGAGAGAGAGAGAGAGAGAGAGAGAGAGAGAGAGAGAGAGAGAGAGAGCGCCTATCAAGGTAGATTGGTCGCTTAGATTCCAAGAGTGTTTCGAGCAGATTCGGTGTGCCGAATTAATTTGCTGCTTGTTCCCATGTTTGCACGGACACGTGAGTGTTTTGGTTCAAGTACCAAGGTGATGGATGTGCAGTCTAGTTAATCAGGCGATTGGTGGACGTGAGCGAGAGTACCTGTATTCACCCGGAACGTCTTGCAACAAACCGGTTCCACCCACAAAGTAGATGATGTGGGAAGAAAAAGACCAACCAGTATAACACCCATGCAGTTGGTATCGAAACCAACATGGATTCGGCACAGACGTTTTGGCTGCTCACTCTTCCAGACAGGTTTTGGACTGAACCTAAACTACAATCCTTGTAAAATAACAGGTTTTTGACTGAACCTAAACTACAATCCTTGTAAAATGACAAGTTTCTGACTGAACCTAAACTACAATCCTTGTAAAATAAAGTTTTCGTGTTCGAGTTCGAGTCTCCGGTGGGTCCCTTTATGTGGCTCTACCCCCCACCCGCCACCTTCCCGACATGTGGAATCAATGATACAGACGAAAGTCGCAGATGAAACTCACGATGTGCAATTGTTAAAAACTCGTGTCTTTCTCGTGAGCCGATATTGCATTGGAGCGAGGCGTGCCGTGGATTACTGGAGTAAAGAAGGTTACCTGCGGAAGTAGCACCTAGCGTCCTCACATTAGCTTTCCGCTGAAGCAAAAAACAACACACACACACGCACGCACGCACGCACGCACGCACGCACGCACGCACACACACACACACACACACACTAGAAAACGAAGAAGAAAAGAAAAAAGTAAATCTGCGATGCCTTCTTGTCCAAGGTATTTAGCAAGAGTAATATACAAGTTACGCCTCAATCCACGACAGTTGTGATGAGCTCTTTCCTGTCTAACCCACTGAAACCGGTGGAAAGGCCAGGGAAATAACGGCCCAAAGTGACAGCGGTTTTGATGTGTTCTTCATGTGTAAACTGACTGAAGTAGCTCGGTCCGGCTTTGGCGCGCTCCGCCGGGCCTGACTAAGCCCAGTGAAATCCATCAGAACTTTTTAATCCCGGGGCTGAGAGCGTTGATCAGCTGTCTGTGGCGACGGGCGTGAAGGCGGCTGTTTATAATGCCCTGCTGCCGCTAATCCCGCTGTGGACACGACGGAGTCAGGCAACTTCCGCCCATCGTCTCCTGCCAGGCTCCTCTCGAAGACAGCCAGCTGGTGCGTGACTTGAGACAAGTTTGCGTCCAGTTATTGAAAATCCTACCAAGTCACCCCCCCCCCCTCCTCCCCCCCCACCACATCCCCCGCCACCCAGTCCAGCTGGACTCGGAGACCCAGAATGAGATAGTAGTTAGTTGAATTACCCTGTGAGGGATGATTAAAGTATATTGACTTGACTTTAACCTACATTTTCGATCATGCTGTCTGCTGCGCGTCTGCCGCAAGTTCGGGCCGAAGCTTGCATCTCATTACAAGCCAGTTGAGAATGAAGTAAAGTTTGGACTGTCCGAACCATATTCGGCGAAATAAAAGTTCAATTAAGAAACGAATCATAGTTCGTCGAAGTGTCCGAAGTATGTTCGGCGAACAAACATCCGCCCAGTTAAGAACGGGCTTTAGAACCGCGTAGCCCACAGCGGCAGCGGACATTCTAGTTTCCGAGCAGATGGACCGGCGGACGGTTAGTTAGTTCTTGGGTTCTTGGATTTTAACGCCCTTCAAGTGGTTGGTTGTTTTGCTTAATGTCCTCGAATGTCGGTTGACATATTAGGGACAAGCTGAGACCAATGCGTGAGCATGGTTCAGTACTGCTTTATGTCCACGGAAACCAGAAAGCCCTTCAAGTGACTGGCAGACAGAATAACTACCACAGGCACTGAGGTTGCGTCGCTTGTAGAAGCTGTGAAGTGTTGAGGAGTTTGAGACACGAGCTGCAGACACAGGACACCACCTCGTCTGTCTCCCGGAGGAGGGCGGCGTGTGAAGCGTTAGCGGTCAGCCACCCACGTCAGCAGGACGAGAATGAGTCACCGTCATTCAGGGCCCATGTGAACAAGGAGCAAAAACTGAAGTTAACGGCGGATAGCCCCTAGTGCTGATTAGCTAAAGAGTCCATAAGTCCGGTCCTCCATCCACATGTACGAGTCGTTACCAGCCACAGAAATACTACTGGCTAGTGTTTATTTTTAGATCTGTAAAGACCTTTTACCAGCAATGCAACGCGCGCCACGTAAAAAACAAACAAACTCGAAACTGATTGGACAACGAGTGAAAACAGGTTCAAAGTTGTGAATTCAAATTTGTTTGAATAATTTGTGATCCCCAATGGACGCGGGACGGCGTCGTTCCGTGCAAATGTTCGTTTTCACCTCAGTTGTAGTAGCCTTTGTGGGTAACTGCAGTTGATGATGTCGGGTTGACATATTAGGGACAAACTGTGACCAATGCGTGTGCATGGTTCATTGTTGCTTTACGTCCACAGAAACCACAATCGACTCTCGCACAGCTCCTGAACTCTGTAACGGCAGCATCAGAGCCGTCATTTGGCTGCCTAAACGTACAATGAGTGTAACTATAAACGCGATTAGGCCGGCCGTATAGTCCAATTTGCGATTTGCGCACGTTTTTTTTTTTTCCATTGTCGTCACCGTTTCGAAGATAAATGCGATAGACTCGTAGAGGGACTGTTTACTCATCATGCATACGGGCCCAGACCAGCACTGGCAGTGTTGTAGAAGTGACACTGTCGCAACTTCCGAGAGCCGGGGTGGGGCTCAGGTACTGGGTATTTTGGAGCGCGTAGATACTATTTCCAACAGAACTGACCTCAATTTTTGTACCCAGTTATCTCTCTCCACACCCACCCCCCTCCACCCCCTCTCCTCCTCACTGCCTCCTCGTGTCTTTGTCTTTTCCGCCATCACTCATATGGGCGTGGGGGTGGAGGGGTGGAGGGGGAATGGGAGGGGGGTCTCAAAGACAAATCCGTCGTAGGTATAAGTCCTACCAGAAAGGGAACAAACACTTCCCTATACGGACACGAAGCCGGTCTGCCTTCACTCACTGTCCTTTATGTGCGCACGTGCGTCTGGGAGATTTAGCTAAGAAAGTTTTAAGCTGACAGACTGTGAGGAGTGCGGACTAAACAATGGAGGAAGGCCAGAGAGCGGAGGATTATCTTGTTTGTTGAGCATCGCTTGAATCCCCTGCTCCGCGGCTGCCGAGGCTGCTCGGGTACTAAGTCACCGCTGGCTATTTTGGCGCTAATAGGATCACAGTCTCCCGAGATCAGCGCAAAGTCTTTTGGAATCCAGCTGAAAAATTGCGTGGCGTTACGGTCTTCCCGCAAACATCTTGCGTGGCCGGAAGGGCCTGTCTTCCACGCACAGGAAGTGCGTCACTGTAGGATTGCCGGGAGTGAACAGTGTATACGAGGTCCCGTACAATGTTTCTAAGGACAATACTACCATGACTGCTATTGCTACTATTGGTGGTAAAGCAGAGCTTCATGTCCTCGGATGTCGGTTGACATATTAGGGACAAACTGTGACCAGTGCCTAAGCATGGCTCAGTGTTTTTTTTATGTCCACAGAAACCGTAAGGTTCATTAGGACGGAAAGCCCAGGACGGCCACCTCGACTTTCACACAGCTCCTGAACTCTGAAGACACTGCTGCTGCATCGTCTGGAGATTACCCTGTGCTGCTGATGGGACGTAAAAAATCCAAGAGCCAATTAACTTACTACAGCTACTGCTACTACAACAGTACTACACCTCTAGTTCTTTTCTTTTAGCTCATCAGTGGCTTGATAGCAAAGGCTAGTTGTTGGACAGGTTTGATTGAACCTAAACTACAGTGGCTATAAAATGAAGATTTGGATTTATGGCACTACTGCATATATTGCATCAGTCTTGAGCTGATGCTGTACCGTTGACAGGACGTTAAAACTCAAGTTGACAGGACGTTACTACTCAAGTTGACAGGACGTTACTACTCAAGTTGACAGGACGTTACTACTCAAGTTGACAGGACGTTACTACTCAAGTTGACAGGACGTTACTACTCAAGAACTAACTGCAACCCCAGCTGGGCCTCTCCTTTACTCATGAAGTCAACAGTTTTACTCTAGACTCATAAAGTCAACAATTTTACTTTAGATTGAATGACTCATAAAGTCAACAATTTTACTTTAGATTGAATGACTCATAAAGTCAACAATTTTGCTCTAGTAAAGTCAACAATTTTGCTCTAGACTGAATGACCCATCAAGTCAACAATTTTACTCTAGACCGAATGACTCATAAAATCAGCAATTTGACTAGACTGAATGAATTTGTGTGGGCAGTGAAAGAGTCAGGAAGCGTGGCAGTAGCAGTGAAGAGTTTCTGGCTGGAGGAAGCGCGGCTGACTCCGATCGTTCCAATGCTGTCATGCCTGAATCGCTTCGCTGATTGGGCGTGAAAAGCCAGCTTCCTTCCCGCCTGAGTCGCCGTCATACTTGTGATTCGCAGGACTGCTGATGCTAAGCTTGTCATACGCCGAGTTGTCTCCGAAGAGGAACTGGCAGGAAGGGTGTGGGGATGGAGAAATATCATTGGCGGGAGCTGCCACAAGTATCATTTTTGTCGCGACAAATGTTTTGTCGCAACAAACACGACAGAACACGTACTTTTGTCGCGACAAATATTTGTGGCGACAAACATAATTTTGTAGCGACAAAACTTTTGTCGCCCAACACGGTGACCTTTATTTTTTTGTTTGTTTCCATATGGTAGAGCCGTGTACAAACATTGACAGCAACTCTGGAGGCATTCCTATGTTGACTTTTATACACATCTTCCCCCTTCCCCCCTCACTCCACCCCACCCCCCCTTTTTTTTCCTCTCTCTCTCTCCTTTTTTTTTTTTTAACCGCGTATGCCCTTAATAAGAACCGTCGTTCTGTTATTAAGTATGGCTTGTATAGGAAATGGGGCTGAAAAAGCCAACAGTCTGTGGCAAACGACCTTATAACGAGTACCACGGGTCTGTGATTGGTGGGCATCAGGCCAAAGGGAAGCCGTCGATGAAATCAACAACAAAAATCGTATCCAAAAATAGCAATTAGAAACTGCAGCCTGTCCAGCTCGCCAATGAAAGGGGGCCAGTTCCCAGCCAGTCGCGGCCATGCGCAGTGGCGCTTTACTGAATGCGGGTAATGATATACCGCAACAGTCTTCACGGTCTAAGCAATCAGACGCGTTTTCCTTTCCTGATTTCCGGTATCATAAAATCGGACACTCACAGGTCAGACTCCGCACTTGTGTGTTTTCCCCGTTTTGCACACCACTTCTTTTTCCTCTTTCTTTTTCTTCTTTCTTATTCCTCTCTCTTTTTCTTCTTTCTTTTTCTTCTGCGTTGCTGTGCTGTTTTGCACACGGCTTTGCTTTCAGTGCGGGTCACACACAGGTCAAAAGGCGCCACCTTTGCTGTTCTACTTCTGGTTCTGATGTGGGTTACGCCACTAATCTAAAAATACCGTGGGGTTCTCAGGATGCACTGTTGCTGACTGACTTGCTTAACGCGGAGCTTGGTGCCTAGGAGGTTGGGCGTTGGGCGTAGTGATAATTAGCAATTATGTAGATATAATTAGTAACTATGCTGAGATAATTACAATTATGTGCTTTATCTCGCTAATATGCTGTTAATTGTGTGAGTGAAAAGCATATAGTTGTAATTATTTCAATATAATTACTAATTGTGTGCATATAATTACACTAATGGGTACATGCTTACAACTATGTACTTTTATAATATAACAATAATAAGAATAATAAACATTAGACTATTTTAAGCGCACAGATACACGCAGTTGTGTGCACATACTTACAATTATGAGCTTTTATAATAATGCTAAAAACAAAAATACACAGCGCAAAATCTTGTCCGGAGAGACTGCACGCACACACACACACACACACACACACACACACACACACACACACACACACACACACACACACACACACACACACACACACACACACACACACACACACACACACACACAGAGGCACCAGTACACACGAGTATACTGACTATGGAAATCTTTAATTTACACGCAACTTAAACAGATAGCCAACAGAGACTTGAGGCAAAGGAGATCGAGAACGGAAAACAGGGCCGGTCTATTGTTTTGGAAAAAGAAATGTCTTGAGGTTTGACCTGAAGGAGTCCAGAGAGGGTTTCTGTCAGACAGGAAGGGGAAGGTCGTTCCATGTAGAAGGGCCAAAGACAGAAAAGGCGCGTGAACAATCAGTGGAAAGTTTGGCACGAGAAATCTGGAGGCTGAGAGATCAGAAGCAGAGCGGGGAGTACGGGAAGGTGTGTAGAGTGCATGTGATACATTTTTTTAATAGTAGAAAGTGTTTATTCTGTACTGGCACTAGTAACCCACCATACCAACGGTCACAACCCACGAGTCTACATTAAGATTTCTCAGCGGAGTGAACCGTTTCAATTGCATGGGGTTGAAGTCACAGGACTCTCCATAAACCGCAACTTTTGAAGACAGAGGAGAGCCGTAACGGAATCGAACCGACTTCCGTCTGCTTACCAGCCAAGCGCGGCACCGCTTGGCCAAACCGACTAGCACCGCAACACCCGGGCGGCACGCCTTACACATGTATACGCATGAAGACCGCAGCCCGCCACCGTACAGTGAAGACTTGAGTGGAGAGTGTGGAGAGGACAACGGAGCGAAGACAGAAGGCCGGATAGACTGATCAGAGGATTTTGATCAGAGGAAATCCGGCTATTGGTCAGAAGAAATTCGGCTACTGACCAGAGGAAATCTGGATATTGATTGATCAGAGGAAATCTGGATATTGACTGATCAGAGGAAATCCAGATACTGATCAGAGGAAATCTGGATATTGATCAGAGGAAATCAGGACATTGATTGATCAGAGGAAATCTTGATAGTGATTGATCAGAGGAAATCCGCATATTGATCAGAGGAAATCTGGACATTGATTGATCAGAGGAAATCCGCATATTGATCAGAGGAAATCTGGACATTGATTGATCAGAGGAAATCCGGCTATTGTTCAGAGGAAATCTGGATATTGATTGATCAGAGGAAATCCGCATATTGATCAGAGGAAATCTGAATACAGATTGATCAGAGGAAGTCTGGATATTCGTCACAGGAAATCTGGATATTGATCAGAGAAAATCTAGATACTGATCAGAGAAAATCTAGACACTGATCAGAGAAAATGAGTGAGTTAGTTATTTACTCCTGCGTTTCTTGATTCTTCCATTTACAATTGACGCACATCTGTATCACTGCTCTTCTTCGATTTTCAGTTGCCTATGGATGTTTTACGTGCGTAGTCAGAAGAATACCGGTCCGATATGTAGTGTTGTCCTAAGTGAACGGACAAGACATTGTGTCCTGTGTCCTTGGCCGACTCGCTGGATGACAAAGTACGGCAGTGAACAAAGACACTAGTCACCAAAATACACAGACACACGCACGCAGATACACACGCACACATACAAACACACAAAGACGCGCACGCACGCGCTTATTATTTCTATCCCCACCACAGACTCACACAATGCCACACACACGCACGCATTTACATCCACTCACACACACACACACACACACACACACACACACACACACACACACACACACACACACACACACACACACACACACACACACACACAGACGCTCACACAGAGAAAAATAAAAATAGGACAGGAAAGGGCAGGGAATCCTTTTATCTTTTCTTCAATCTGAGCATTATCTTCCTTCCCCCTCTTAGCATTTAGGAGTGTATTCGCCCTAATATAACCATACAGGTCGACAGGGCATAAAAAACCAAATTACCTACTTACTCAGTGCCGCGGTCACTTTGCATGTCGGTGTTTGAAATGCCACTGATAGCAGGGAAGAGCAAAACCAGCCATACACGCGGAGAGATTTCTGCTTCGA
>OY757555.1:13636573-13639569 GCA_963584105.1 Alviniconcha strummeri
GGGCAGAGTGCAGGTGTGGTAAGGGCAGCAGCAGGGCAGAGTGCAGGTGTAGTAAGGGCAGAGCGCAGGTGTGGCAGGGACAGAGTGCAGGTGTGTAAGGGCCGCAGCAGGGCAGAGTGCAGGTGTGGCAGGGCAGAGTGCAGGTGTGGCAGGAAGAGTGCAGGTGTGGCAGGGGCAGTGTGCAGGTGTGGTAAGGGCAGCAGCAGGGGCAGAGTGCAGGTGTAGTAAAGGCAGAGCGCAGGTATGGCAGGGGCAGAGTGCAGGTGTGGTAAGGGCCGCAGCAGGGGCAGAGTGCAGGTGTGGCAGGGGCAGAGTGCAGGTATGGCAGGGCAGAGTGCAGGTGTGGCAGGGCAGAGTGCAGGTGTGGCAGGGCAAAGTGCAGGTGTGGCAGGGGCAGAGTGCAGGTGTGGCAAGGGCAGAGTGCAGGTGTGGCAGGGCAGAGTGCAGGTGTGGCAGGGGCAGAGTGCAGGTGTGGTAGCTGCAGAGTGCCGGTGTGGCAGGGCAGAGTGCAGGTGTGGCAGGGGTAGAGTGCAGGTGTGGCAGGGCAGAGTACAGGTGTGGTAGTTGCAGAGTGCCAGTGTGGCAGGGTAGAGTGCCGGTGTAGCAGGGCAGAGTGCAGGTGTGGCAGATCAGAGTGCCGGTGTGGCAGGGGCTGACGGAAGGCCAGGAGTGGCCGGACATGTGTCCACCTGACGGTACTTACTGCACGTGCACCGGGTGACCCGCGAGGCGGGCATGGCGGCACGAGAGGGCGGGCAGTCAAGCGTGACACGGGGCTGTGCACGGGTAGACACGCCGCCTGGTACATGGAGCGTGATATTGCAGGCCACAGGGGCTTGTGCCGCTCACACTCACAGTGGGACAGTGTGGTAGTGGCAGGGTACAGGTGGGGAGGGTGTGTGTGTGTGTGTGTGTGTGTGTGTGTGTGTGTGTGTGTGTGTGTGTGTGTGTGTGTGTGTGTGTGTGTGAAACTGAACAACAATAATAAACACTCTTACATGACACTATACCCTGTAAAATGTACAAGCTCGCGGCGCTGTATATTATCAAGATCAACATGACAATCAAAAACAAAACAAACAAAAACCCGACAAATACTCTAAATGCATACATCAACACTCAAGCATTTCACACCCAACCACGCACAATATGATTACATACAGACACCGACACACACCCGCACATACACTGACCGTAACAAACAATAATAATGATAACTACATAAACACACGATATATAGACATCACAGACATCACCGACACACACCCGCACATACACTGACCGTGACAAACAGTAATAATGATAACTACATAAACACACGATATATAGACATCACAGACATCACAGACATCACAACTGACGCCTACAGGCAAATAGGCTTACAGACACTGACCAGTCAACTAGTTTTTGTTTTGTTTTTAGATACAGAGAGAGAATGTCTGAATGACAGTGCAACAACTCATTTTTTTAGGACTGGTGACCAGAGCTGAAATGTGGACTTTGCGAACACCACCTAAAGTGCCAGAATAATCATCAACATGAATGTGGGCATTCAAGGAGAGAAGAAAGAAGACAAATGAGCAGCAGACAGGTTAATCAACATGAGTACACATACACCCACCCACACCACCACAACATATAGACACCGACACCCCCCCCACACACACACACACACACACACACACTCTGACCGTGACACAATAATAATGTTAACAACATAAACACACGAACTACAGACATCGCAACTGACGCCTACAGACAAATGAGCAGCAGACAGGTTAATCAACATGAGTACACATACACCCACCCACACCACCACAACGATGAATAGGTTCGGCGAGACTGGTGGGGACGGAAAGAAGTACGTGTGGCTGAACACGACTGCAAGGCCTTTCTGGTCCGTTAGGTAGACAGCAGTGACGTAATACTGGCCTGCTGAGCTACAGGCACCAGCGCCACAAAATATTGCATCCAGACTGGGAGCTGGGGGTAGGGGTGGGGTGGGGGGTGCTGGGGGAAGTGAGGGGGGGGGGGGAGGAGGGGAGGGCGGGTGTAAATCAGCGCTGACCAGAAGTCGGTCAGGTCGGCAAGAACTCAGTGACCAGGCATTTTTTCAAAGGGGGTGTGGGAGTGTGTGTGGGGGGGCGGGGGGGTGGGGGGAGGAAGGACGAGGGGAGGAGACAGGAAGCCTGTCTCACTGGCCTATCACATAGCCCAGGGACTGGTGCAACAGGCTGAGTTTGATTAAAAGCATGTAGCTACAAAGAAGCACTTGGGGGAGGGGCAGTCTCCAGAGAGGTACTGGCGGGGACAGTCTCAACAGAGGTACCGGCCTGGACAGTCTCCAGAGAGGTACTGGCCTGGCCAGTCTCCAGAGAGGTACTTGTCTGGACAGTCTCCAAAGAGGTACTGGTAGGGACAGCCTCCAAAGAGGTCTTGGCCTGGGCAGTCTCTAAAGAGGTGCTGGCTTGGACAGTCTCCAAAGAGGTAGTGGCTTGAAGAGTCTCCGAAGATGTACCTGGACAGTCTCCAGAGAGGTACTGGCTTGGACAGTCTCCGAAGAGGTATTGGCCTGGACAGTTTTCAAAGAGGTACTGGCCTGGACAGTCTCCAGAGGTACTGGCCTGGACAGTCTCCAGAGGTGCTGGCCTGGACAGTCCCCAGAGAGGTGCTGGCCTGGACAGTCCCCAGAGAGGTACTGGCCTGGACAGTCCCCAAAGAAGTACTGGCCCGGACAATCTCCAAAGAGGTTCTGACAAGTACACACTCCACAGACGTACTGGCAGGAACAAAAATCCTAGCAATGTTTCCCCTTTAAGATGTGTCACTAACTGGTGTGAAGGTGGTGATGGGAGTGATAGAGATTGGTTGTTTCCGCGGCATAGCCCCCCCCCCCCCCCCCCCCCGCCCCCGCCCCCCGCCCCCCCCCCCCCCCCCCCCCACCACCACCACTGCACATGCTCCAATGAATCGTCCGGTTGGCATTAATACCCAAT